>JAKCPI010013043.1:0-30535 GCA_023213315.1 Euborellia annulipes | reverse complement strand
TGATTCAGGGGTATCATACATCGTCAAAGTCTTAAATGGCCTAAGTTGCCGAAAAGACTGTGAGAATGTGAGTGTGAATGAGAAAAAGTGTGAATGTTTAAAAAAAAAAAAAAATTCCTGACATTCATTCACTAAATTTTCGTCGGTACGGGAGGGTTTGAAAAATTTCCGGGTCTGAAGAATGGTAAAAATACCCGGCGCTAAGTAAAAAAAAATAAGAATATGAGCCAAATGAAATGTTGTGGTCGTGGAAGGCTCTATGAGGGAATGAATTGAAAATGATTTTTTTGCTATGTTTTGAAGATATCTAAAGAAAAAAATTGAAATAATCTATAATTTCGTTCATTTTAGATATTAAGCCATGCCTGAGAATACTGCAATGTGGATCATTCAGAGCAATCAAACAAAAAAAAATTTCTTACATTTTAGAAGTGGTTTTAAATACCCTAAACAATGTCTGAATTAAATGAAATGGTATTCATTTTTACAAAATTTAATCTAAAATGTGAAAACCTTTGGATATCCAAGATATCTTTTACCATTAAAAAGATATAGCTAAAATTGTATAGAAATATCTCGAAAATAAAATATCTACTTAAAAGTTTGTCTCGTGATTGACGAATAGATAGTATACTAAACCATGTCTGAGAATGCTGTAATGTGGCTCATTTGTTTCCAAATTTAATCTAGAATAATACAAAATTATGAGATTGAAGATATCTCTTACCATTCAAAAAATATAGGCGAAAATTGAAAGAAACTCTTCAAACAAACAAACAAAAAATAAAAATTTCTTTCATTTTTAGAAAAAGTTAAAAGAACTTAAATAGAGGCTTATCAGGTCAAAACTGGGCTCGTTTTAAAGGAAATTTAATGTAGATTATAAAAAGTAAATCATATCTAAGACATTGATAATCGTTTAAAAAATATGGCCATGAATATGAAAAAAATTAATAAAAAAAAATTTTGTATCACACGCCAAAAGTTGCCCAGCCGCTAAACAATGCCTTAGAATAGTGCAAAGGGTCTCATTCTTTTCCAAATTTAATGTAGAATAATACAAAATTATGAGATTGAAGATATCTCTTATCATTCAAAAAATATAGCCAAAAATGTAAAAAAATAATCGGCTAAAAATGAGTTTTTTGTAATTTAAAAAAAGGGGGTATAACTTTTTCATGATTTTGGATTTTTCTAGTCGTCAGCAGATGGTACTGAATCAAATAAAAAAAACCGCAATTGTCTAGCTTGTCTAAAGACACAGATGTTTAAAAACCATCTCAAAAAATGAAAATTTTCGTGTTATTTTTTTCACACTTGAAAATTAAATAGAAAGGGTTGATGAAAAAAAATGAAATTTACCTGACTTAAAGTATAGGATGTGAGGAACATTTCGCAAAAAAAATTATTGAAATTGGACAATAAATACTGAAGCAAAAAAACAATGAAAATGAACTGAAGCCGCGGCAAAATCATCAAAAATGAGGTTCTTTTTGCACGAATTATTTATATGTGTAAACAAACCTCAAAAATAGTTAAAAGAGGTTTGTCATTTTCAAAATTTAATGCAGATTATTGACTAATTCAGATATTGAAGATATCTTTAACCGTTTAGAAGATATGAGTGAAAAAATGAAAAAATATCGTGAAATTTTTGAAAAAACATCGAAAAAAATGAGTTTTTCCCTCTTAAAAAAAGTGGTACAACTTTTTTAAGATTTTGGATTTTTCTATTTGGTTTTAGAGGATTTTGAATCGAATGCAAAAAACCCCATATCTCTAGGTGGTCTAGAAGTACCTTAATCAAAAAACGTCTTTTCAGCTTTATTATAATATAGATAACCATCTGAACTGAATGTTCAGTCGAAAATAAACCTGCAACCAAAAAACTACCGTGTTTTATTTTATTAACTATCAACATCATAAAAAACACTTCCACAATATAAATTTAAATCATAAATGTTTGTTCAAATTCATCTAAAATAAATATTTTAGTTATTATCAAAGATTATATTCCAAATGAAAATTTAAATAAATAATAGTTATTTAAAACAAAGTATTCATTTACCTTGTATAATAATATAAATATATAATCTAGATATTGCTCTTCTTTTATTATAAACTATAATTTCCAAAAAGAACTGCAAAAAAATATATTTTTATTAATTATTATATTCCAAGTGAAAATTAAAATAAATAATAATGTTATTTAATAATAATTTAATTTAATAATTAATTCTTACCTTAATTTTATTTTCCAAATGAGGTGTGTCTATATATTTTATATTTTTATGATAATTTGACAATATAATTATTTTAAAGATCTGTCAACTGCTGTCAAAAAGTGAAAAATTCTAGGTTATGATGACAACAAATTTCCAAAAGCGGTGTTGCCAGATATGGTCGATTTACTGCGCACCCTCTTTGCGTCGAATTGGCCCAAAAAATAGAACACGGGCTATTTTTCTGGCGCGATCAGACAACTTTTCGTCATACACGGAGACATTTTTCTTGACCGAGAAATGTCTTCAAACGGCCATTTTCGACGCGTTTGCGTTTGTGCGCATTCTGATTGCGCCGATTTGGCTCGAAAAAATAGAACAAACATTTTTTTTCAAGCCAATTCCAATTCCAAGTCCATTTTTGCTGTCATACACGAAGACATTTTTATGGTGCCAGAAATGTCGCCAGAAATTGCTTAAAAAATGTCCTCGTGTACGACCAGGGTTATACAAATAAACTCCAGAAGTATTTTAATTTAATAATTATTATCGATTTAATTTCAATTTTTGAATTATTTTAATTAGTTAAAATATTCTCATTTAAAACTCTCTTTAATCCGTCCCTGAAGGTGCCAGGAAATGAAATTTATTCTGATTGATAATTTTTTCGTTCAGTGCACACACGTTAAATTTCTTTTGTTTGTTTTTTCAACAACTCTCTACAATTTCCGGATGCCCTCAGGGCTTGGTGTAGAGGTTAGCGTGCTAACCTCGTATACCAAACGTCGCGGGTTCGGACCCCAGGCAGTCCGATGATTTTATTTAAGGCATTTGGATACCAAATGGTTTAAATAAAAATGCCTGGACCCTAATATATATAAATTCATAAATAACGGTTATCGTAAATGTCTTATATGGCCTGAGCTGCCGAAAAGACAGTGTGAATGTGTGTGTAAGTGTGAGTGTGAATGAGAAAAAAGTGTGAATTTCCGGATCCTGTATATATATTTTATTTTTATTAATAAACTAAGAAAAGTTTAAGTATTCATCAATGAATTTACATAGTTTTTGTTTCTCATTCTATTTTAATCACACAACTTTCAAGCCCCAACCAGACAAGCATCCACAAAAGTATTTATTTTATTTATTTTGATCTTTTATTACACAAGTGTCCCTCAATCAGTCATTCCATCGAACCACACCAGACGACCCTCTAAGGAAAGGAGACTGACTACCCCATGTAATTATTTTTCAATTTATTATCCATTTATCATTTAGAAAGTTGACATAATAGCCGTCTATATTGTCACATTAACGAGAAGCAAAACGGAATTTCGATCTTATTTGCAATTATTACACTTTTAATTTCATTTAACAATTTTGGCTTGATTTGATGAGGACCCAGCCCTTCCTCTTTGTTACGCCATTCTTGAGACAATTTTTTTTTTTTTATCGCTCACGCACTCCGCCGGAAAGAAGGATTAAGGAGAGGCAATCCTGACTATATCTCTAAAAAAAAAAGTAAAATTAGGTCAGATAAAACTTTTAGACAACCAGGGTAAGTTAAAAGATCGTCCCGGAAGGATATAAACCTACACTATTTTATTTATTTATCTTTAATTAAAAGAAAAACATTTTTAGAGTAGATGTCGAGCTCTGATTTTATGAGTCAGTGATTGTTTCCCGTCTTATTTAAATTATGTCTACAAATTTAATAAATAAATACCGATAGAGCCTAGTAGCTCTAGCTGAAAATGGCTGATTTCCTCTCGATTATCAAATGATGAAAAATCTAATATTTGGAAGTTTTTTAACAATGTTGGTTTTTAGTAGCTATTTACTACATTATTTCATTTTTTACTTTATCTTGCCTCTATATATGAGTCGTCCATTTCCAAAAGTGTCTAGTTGCATCGGGAACAAATTTTCAGAAAACGAGAAAAATTTGTACCCTCTCAAAGAGAAATTTTCATTATTTTTTTTAATCTAAATTTTTCCGTTTTTATCGGAGCTATAGATTTTTAGCCCGGCCCGGCCCGTGGGCCCCCCCCAAGGTTCGGGCCCCCCCCGCATCGCGGGGTCTGCGGGGGCGTACGTTACGCCACTGCGTAGTGTCGTATCTCAAATAATAATTGAAGGCCCCTCTTTAATTTCTTACTGTGAACATCTTGCCTGGGTTATTCATAATTCAATATCACATTTTAGAAGTTCAATGTGAAATAAGTATTTTACATATCATAATACAGAGCCTACCAAAAGAAGGGCATTCTCTCCAAGTTTTCTATGTATGCGCGCCTTTGGATACACGGAAAACATCCAGGTGATAGTCCAACTCCCAATAAATAGGTCATAAAAAGGTATTTTACCTCAATTAATCAATAAAAATTAAACAATTTTATAAATAGTAATAGGCCTATCACTCGTTAAATCAAACATTTCTCACGATTCTCCATTTGACATTTACTCCGAACTATAATCTTCATCATTGTCAATTTACTCTTAATTACTTTAAATGAGTATTAAACGGTCGTTGAATCTCTCATATTATTAAATTAACGTCCACCACGGTACGAAACGGTGTCTTATTTTTTTATTTACCGTTGATACATTCCTTGATCGTAGGTGCAAACCAACGGCATATCTTATCATTATCATGTATAGATGGGTGTGGGTGATGTGATTGTTGTGGTGGGGAGTTGAGTTATATGTCAAATATAGGCGGAAGTTTGACATGACGTGCCGTCACGCGTGACATCGCTTCGTTCACTGGCATTGCGTTTTGTCTGCCATTTGAGGTTCATACTTTGCTCAGGAGTGTTCTCGTGTATGAATGGTTGGTTGCTAGTGAATTTATTTATTTACTCTGATTGGTGAGGATGCAAGATACAGGGGAGGCTTTATTGGGACGATTACAAAGGACGAGAAGCCGACGATGGCGGAGACATGATCTCTCCACTTCAGTTGCGGATTTAAAGGTGATTCTTTTATACTGGAAAATAATTATCGTATTATTTTTTATCTAATTATTTTTTCTAATAATTCCAATTTCTATTTTTCCGGAGTGAAGGGAAATTTTTTTTTTTCAAAAAAATTTTTTCCTTCAATTTTGCAAAGAAACTTTTTATAATTAATTAATAACACTGGTCAACACGATTTTTGGATCTAGCTTCTGCATAGGACATTTTAGTTTCTCCTACGCTAAAACGGATAAATAGTTTAAAAATGGCCCTCAGAGCTTGGTCTAGGGGTTAGCGTGCTAACTTCGTATACCAAAGAGTCGTGGGTTTGGACCCCAGGCGGACTGCCGGACTGATGATTTTATTTAAGCCATTTGGATACCAAATGGCTAAAATAAGAATACCTGGACCCACAATAGATATATTAAACATACAAGTATCGTTTAAAGTCTTGAATGGCCTAAGTTGCCGAAGACTGTGTTTATGTGTATGTGAATGTGAGTGAGAAAAAGTGTTTTTTTTTTTTTTAATTTAAAAATGAATATTTTTTGTATTTCTTTTATGTTTGTATGAGCCCTCGGGCTTGGTATAGGTAGTTAGCGTGCTAACCTTCTATACTGAGGGTCGCGGGTCCAGATCCCAGGCAGTCCGATGATTTTATTTAAGCCAAATGGATACCAAATAATTTTTGTTGACCTGTCTAATTTATATTTGGTTAAATTCGAAACTGGACAAGAAACTCGCTTAATTTGATGCAGAAGTGGTCGAACTAAAGGGCTTGAACCTTACGATAAAGAATAAAAACTTCAATTATTGAAATTTTATTTTATTTATTTAAGATATTAGGCTTAATAACCGACTCAGCGGTACTAGAGGAGAAACTATTATCAAGGCCTAAAACATGGCAAAATAAGTCTCTAATAGGGACGGGGTCTAAATGGCCTTCGATGCCGAAAAATACCTTAAATGAATTTAGAGGCTCTAATATCTTAAATAAATAAAATAAAATTTCAATATTCAGCAAATGAAGTTTTTACTCTTTTTTGTGAGGTCCAACCCCTCCAGATCGACAATTAACCACTTCTGTATCAAATTAATAATTTATACTCTATTAGTCAAATTACAAAGAGAGAACATAAATCTGAAAATAATTTATTCAGACCGAAATTCATTGGTCCGTAGTTCTTTTTCAGGCTCAAATAATTTTTTACAGATATTGTGAGCTAACAAATAATAATTATCTTTTTAAAATATTTTTCTAATTGATCAATATATGATATTTATACTATTGTATCTAATTTTTTTTTTACCAAAATGACAAATTGAATATTTTGTTGAGTCGAAGTTAAGGAGTTTCTCAATTATCTGGAGAACTCAAGACTCTAATTTCATGTCTTCATATAATACAACAAAAATACTAATATGTTTAATAGTTAAACGAGGAAAAAAGATTTATTTAGATTTATAAAAATATTGTGTGTAGGCCTATGGGGAGGAGATTGAAGGCAACCATTTCGAATGGGGCAGCAAATCTTTATTCTAATTTCTGGTGAAATCATAGACTCCACACTCGTACAAAAAAATGACCAAATATTTTTGTATATATAGAATTGAAAATAAATACACCTGGGAATTTTATTGATTATAAAATATTTAGTTTTTGATTAAAAAAGAAAAAAATAAAAATTATCATTAAAGAACAAAAATTTACTTTCTCTATCAAAGAATTTTATATTTTATCGATACTTTAACATTAAGCTAATATTATGATTTTCTATTGCGTTTTGACTGACTCATTTGGTATTTCCTGATATATAAAAATAAAATTAATATTGCTACAAAAATTTCAATCAATTTATGAATAATGAACTTTTTTTTTTAAGTAAACTATTCAAAAATGTCAAATTTTAAATTTATTATCAGTGGGGAGGGGATAATTTAGGGCTTCACTCCCGAAGGGCGTTTACTTGTATAATAAATGTATTAATTAAACACAATATTTGTCACTAGTGGTGGATTCACCGATTTTATTAAGGGGTAGTCCGAAATTTGTTGTGAAAAGGAGGCGAAAAGGCTTTGGCGCATTCAAGGATGGGATAAAAATTAATTTCAGCATTCAAATTACCATTAATAAAAAAAACTTTTTTATGAATAAAATGAATTTTTTTGTTCATGTCTCTGGGATTGCTAGTAACCTATATATGTAATATTCTCTAAATTTTTTAAGCCTATTATCCAGTAAGTGAAATTTTTTTTTAGAATACTTCCTTCCGTTCCGTATTTTTCCAAAAATTTATAATAAATATCTGATCTTGGTATAAAGGATTTAATAAAACATTATTTTACATTAGTACAAAAAAATCTAAACCCATTAATCCATGCTAGTATAAAATCAATTCCTTTTTGCCATGAAATATCTAGATTCTCCCTGTTAGGCAATTCTAATTAAAAAAAAAAAAAAGAATTAAATAGAAATTTAACAGTTTTTCCTATAATCTTCTATTCAAATTTAGAGAAAGTTATTTAATGTTCTGTTCTGGTCCAATCGCGTTTATTACTACTCTTATTATTTTATTGCAACATTTGGGCGAAAATATAAACTTTTTTAGTTCAAATGAACTTTTTTTTCCACTCGCACTTTTTTTTCCTTTTCTTTCCCAGGAAACAGGATATTGTAATTCAAAACTAATCTGCATGCCACATGCTGTCTCATTTTCGTTGACGTTACGGGCTCAAAAGCAAGACAACAAACACTTGATATCCTGTGCTAGGGGTCATTTCATGCTTGAGTATTAAAATATCTATTAATAAAAAAAATACAGGTCTCCAAATTTTCAGATAATCAAAAGAATTGGTTAATTGGATTTAGAGCAAAGTCATATCATAGTGTTTTAATTAGAATAAATCGGATTAAGCCGAGTGAATAACTTTTCCACTTTTGGCGCGGTGAAAACTTGGGATTGGTGACCATGAGCAATCAGCGTGTGGAACGTTCCCCGGTAGCCATCGATATTACTTTATGTTAATTATATAAATAAATTAATAACACCTACTTGGCCTCTGTAGCCGAAAAATATTAAAGATTACTCGGGCTCTCAATATATAAAACAATACTTTCTCTCTATATATTTCATATATAGGTTAAGAGAAAGTAAAAAAAAATCATATGTTATGTAAGAAAAAAATATTGAGGCAGCTTCATTTCAATTTTGATTTTTTTATCTCCTTTAGATTTTATGTTATAGGTAAAAAACATACCTATAAACAGTGCCCGATTAAGCAAGATGGAGGCTCTTCAGCAGTCGAAATCTCGGGGTCCTGTCAGCTAATAATTTTTCCCAATATAATTTTATTACAACAGTTTTAGGCCCCCCATCACGAAATGTTCAAAATGTACTTTAGGGCTCATGGAAAAATCGAAATTTATATGGATTTTAAAAATTTTCATGGCCCTCGGGGCTTTGCGTAGAGGTTAGCGTGCTAACCTCATATACCAAACGTCGCGGGTTCGACCCCAGGCAGTCCGATGATTTTATTTAAGCCATTTGGATACCAAATGGCTTAAATAAGAATGCCTGGACCCCATATATGTATATTTATCAATAACGGATATCGTAAAAAGTCTTATATGGCCAAAGTTGCCGAAAAGACTGTGTGAATGTGTGTGTGAGTGTGAGTGTGAATGAGAAAAAGTCTGGTGTGACTGGCGCCCAGCACACAACTTTCTCTCTACCCTTCGGTAAGAGAAAGTTGTGCACACCGTGCTGGTCACACCAGATTTTTTTGTGTCGAGATATATTTAGTTTCCGATAGCACCTTAGTTTCAAACTTGCATTTTAAATGTTGACTGATTGAAATAAACTATGGTTATTTTTCAAAATTTTAATCTCATATTTGGACATTTTATACACAATATAGAATCGTAAATAAATACAAAATTTCATAAGAATTGGAAAAAAAATTTTAAATGCCTAAAAAGTTCTAAATTTTGAATCGAAATTAACATACAAATCCCTATAGGAAATTAACATTGTTCCTATGCGAAGATAAGGTGGAAAGGGAATTTAAAAAGAGTAGAGAGAGCGATAATGTTTGCAAGTGGGAGAGAGACATATATGTTTTCTTTGAAACAATTAAAGACACAAATAAATTTTAAAAAAATGGGAATTTAAATAATAATTGATTTTTAATCTAATAAAAAAGAAAAAGATTTAAATTCCGTTACCATGGCAACCATTTCTACTTTCCTATGAAGAACAAGAGTAAAGTGGTCTTCAGAAGATTTCAACGGCAAAATGAGAATATACATTTTAAAGAGCATCTAAAAAAATAGTTAATTTATGAATTTTAAAAAAAAAATCCTTGGAGGGAATTTTGAGAAAATCGAAAAAAACTGAAAAAGTACATCAGTAAAGTACTAGTACTTTTTGGCCGATTTTGTTCAAAAGCTTATTTTGAGATTCTTCAAAGGCACCTAAGTTAAATATAAAATTTCAATCCGCTAGCTCAACTCCTTCATGCTAAAAATCTGTCCACACACACAGACACACATACATACACACACACACACACACACACACACACACACACACACAGACCAATTTGCGGGACCCACTTTTTTGGACTCAGGGGACCTCAAAACATGTATATCCATCAAAATCTCGACATCGAATTTTTGACATGATCGCAATACTTTCTCTCTCTATATATTTCATATATAGGGTACGAGAAAGTAAAGTGTGAGTGTTTTTTTTTAAAAAAAAAAAAAAAAAAAAATTTCATAAAGCATTTCTTATTGAATAAAACATTATATTATTTCAAAATATGTTTGTAAAGGTAGGGGGGGGGGATTTTCAAAAATGATTTCGGGCCCCTCCGCCTGAAAAATAATTATACATACACTCCCCTGCGATGCCTGTAGGGGGCCCGCATTCGCATCGGCAGCAAAAATTTATTTCAATTGAATTGGCTTCCAATCAATTCAAATAAATATAGATAAGATATAAATAAAAAGGGCGGAGTCTAAATGACCTCAGATGCCGAAAAAGAGTTAAAAAAAAATATGTTGCGGGACCTCTAAAAAGCGTGGAGCCCATAGGCAATCGCCTACTCCGCCTAATGGGTAATCCGCCACTGCCTATAAAGTAACAATTTTTTATTTATTTAATTTAAGCAACTCTTTTTACTTTTTGTAGAAGTTAAATACTTTTTACTTTTTTTTTAAAATTAACTATTCGTTGCCCAAGTTAATATCCTGGAAGATATACCACCCAATTGACTCAATTCACAAATTTTCCGAGTGCCAATTCCAGAGCTTTCCGTTTTTTACTCTAATTTCTTCAAAACTTTACAACTGAAGTATAGTTTTCAAACTGTATTTTCTAATAAATTCCACAAACTGCTCTTAATAACAAAAAAGGATAATTTGCGTGGGATTGAGACAAGACAGAAAGTACAACTGAAACATCGAGCTATCGATTTTTTTTTTTTTTAAACAACATAAAAACCTAATCGTGTTATTGCGTTGTAAAAATGCATGTTTTAGGAGAACGTACTACATTCAAATTCAAAAAAAAAAAAAAAAAAAAAAAAAAATTAACAAAAACAAAATAGATTAACCTTGAATTAATGAGAAAAAATTTCAATTTTATATAATCTAATTGTTTCTTTTTTAATTCTTATTTGGCTATTTAATATTATTATTTTTCTGTATGTCCTTGTGAATGATAAAAATATTTTTAGTTTTATATTCAGAAAGGTTCATTAAAAAAATTCCAATTTAGGGAAAATTAAAAAAAATAATTTCCTTATTTATAAAAGTGATATCTTTTTGAAAACGATTTAAAATTAAACGTCATCTTTGGAATATTTGACTGGCGCTCCTTTATTGGATCATTTTCTGTATTTATCATATTATGACACATTTAAGATTTTTCTATGATTAAATAGATATTTGACTATTCAAAAGGTATTAATAAAGAGAAGGAAATAGTTACTTAGCTAAGGATTAATTAATAAAATAGAATTTTATCAACTGTAGACTCAAGTTGATATAAAAAGTAGGCCTATCATTATATGTATAAACATAATATGAAAATTAAAAAAAAATAATTTAAAAACAAAAATAAGTTTTAAATAATTAATTTTTAATAAGTATTTTGAACTAAGAGCCTAGTGTTTTTACTTTCTCTTACCTATGTATACATTTTTAATTTAATTTTTTAAATTTTCATATATTATACTGTTATATTATTAGTATTTCTCAGATTTTTTTATTATCAGGGCCGTTTTAGGATCATCTTTGGATCTAGACACTTTTGCTTTTCAATTTAATGCCCTCGTCTTCTTCTTCTTATATCTTTGCCTTTATTATTCCCGCGGTGCGGGGTCGGCGGTAAATGGGCTGGCGGAATGGATTTTTTGCTACAGGAAGAAATAGAACAGGCCGGCCCGTCGCTCGGTCTGACGCCTGAATTTAATACCCTCGTATTAATTATTAATATTTTTGGCTGCCATTTGTAGCCGTCATAGAGTCTTGAGGCCTTGCATTTAGAAAACTATAAGAAATGTTTCAAATCTAGCTATTTCACCCTTCTATTCTGATGATTTATTTATTTAAAAATGCGTTTTGGTTGCCTAAACACAAGGCTCTAGAATAGCAGTTAATATTGGCAACTATATTGTTAGGTTAATATCCATTAGTTTTATAATTTTTAAAATGTAGACGAGTCTATGCACCAAGTGGCTGTTAATTTTGTTCAACAGGAAAAGGAGCAGGACCAGCCAAAAAAAAAAATGTTGAAAATTTAAAAAATTTTCACAAATTAACGAGACGTTTCGGGAAAATTTTATTCTTCATCAGTCCTTCCTACATAAGAAAGTATACATGATATAACAATACTAGATTGAAAATTTGCTCTTTCATGTCAAAATTCGATGCCGAGAATTTGTTAGAAATACACGTTTTGAGGGTAAATTATTAGAAAAAAATGGGTCTTTGCAAATTATCTCTCTTTCTCTCTCGTATTATCAAAATAAAACAAGAAAGAAAAGACCTATCAGGTTGAATTTTTATATTTAAGTTAAGTACCATCTTGAGACGCAAAAATAAAGAGTACTAATAGTAATTTATTGATGTATTTTTTCTATTTTTTCAAAATTCGCTCTAACGATTTTGTTAAAATTGATAAACCAAATATTTTTTAGATGCTATTTAAAATTTAATTCTCATCACATTTTAGTAGGCTTTCGTAGATACATACAATGCTTACTCTTGGATAAGAAAGACGTCCCTGGTAATACTATTGAAATAAAAATATATATTTTTACAAAAGATTTATTATTATTCTTTTTCTAATTTATAATTAGATTAAATGATTAACATAACTTCACAAATACAATAAAAATGCTCATTACTGAATTTCACACATTCTGCACATTCAACAAACAAAATGTTTTAATAGAGAAAGTATCCCAATTAGAACAGTTAATAATTCAAATCATTTTCATTATTTTGATGATGGTGATGATGATGATAATGATGATGTGTGGGTGTAATCATCATCTAAGATAGAAAAAAATATATCTTTTAAACTATTGTTATTTTTTCAGGGACGACTTTCCGTTCGTGTGAAATCCTTTCTGGCGTAATATCAACACCCTTACACATACAAAATAAAATATTCACTGGCAACGTCCTGCTATTGTATGTCCTTTATTTTATTTTTTCAAGGATTTCATCATATTTTTAATGTTATTCAAAGAATTTTTATGAAAATCATTTTTTATTGGTTTTAATAAAGTTCTTTACTTTTAAATATTGTAGTTACAGATGAAGTATAATTTCCGTAAAAGAGATCCCACATGTCGTATTTACTAATGAGGGAAAAATTCAAAAAATCATCTGGACCAAGAGGTTCATTAAAAGTCAATAAAGCTTTTAATCAAACTTTAATTGACCCCAGACAATGTTTCGTCCATTTACTGTAGGACTTCTTCAGTGGTTGGCATGGGCGCAACTAGGGGGTGCCGGGGGGGCCTGCCCCCTCCAGAAAGCTCCTTTCCCCAAGAAAAATTGAGAAAATATGGGGCTTTCCAGGCCCACAGGAGGATAGCTGGGCCCATGGTCTCCCAGCCAAATTCTCTAGTTACGCCCATGGTGGTTGGACTCATAGAAAGGCATATTATAAAAAATCAAACATCTCAGTTTTAGCAAAAAATTTATTTATTTTTTACCTTCTTACTTAATGGGGAGCTTTGGAACGAAAATTCATAAAATGAATTGGCTATTTGGGTTGCCTACTTACAGGCAAACGAGTCGATGAGATGCAAAATTGAATTGATCAAAATGACATGTTTTTGCGTAAAATACAGATCAAAACTTGAATGGCATAACATTTTAAAAGCAAAATCATTCACCTCATTTGGTTCATTTAATCAGGCGCAACATGCTTTTTATAATAATAAATAAATTTGGTTGCAAAAAATTCCAAGTGATTTTACTTGAGGTGAAAATAAACTTATTTTCAAAAAATCTGGTGTGACTGGCGCACAGCACACAACTTTCTCTTACCTTCGGTAATCGAAAGTTGTGTTCTGTGCTTGTCACACCAGATTTTTTGTGTCGACATATATTTAGTTCCCGACAGTACGGAACATTTGAATTCAGATGTAAAATTTATAAGTATGGGAAAATATTTATATTTTGTTACCATGGCAACCATTTCTCCTATCTTCCCTATGAAATACAAGAGTAAAGTGGTCTTCAGAAGATTTCAATCGCAAAATGAGAATATACATTTTAAAGAACATCTAAAAAATAATTGATTTTTGAATTTAAAAAAAAATCGTTGGAGCAAATTTTGAGAAAATCGAAAAAAATTGAAAAAGTACATCAGTAAAGTACTAGTACTCTTTGGCCGATTTCGATTAAAAGCTTATTTTTCCGGTCCTGGGAGGTGTTTAACTTAAATATAAAATTTCAACCTCGTAGCTCAATTCCTTCATGCTTAAAATTGAACACACACCCACCCACCCACCCACCCACCCACAGACAGACCATGTCGCGAAAACCACTTTTTTGGATTCAGGGGACCTCAAAACGTGAAGATCCATCAAAATCTCGACATCGAATTTTTGACATGAATCCAATACTTTCTCTCTATATATATATTACATATATACATAGGTAAGAGAAAGTAAAAATTACCCATCACTTTTTCCAAAATATATTAAAGATCATTCGAAGTTCCCGTGTACCGAAGTTCAGAGAGAAGAGACATTTAGATTTCCGAATTCGCTTCCCGTTCCAAGAGAGAAAAAAATTTGAAATAAATAGGGATGATGTCTAATTGGCCTTATATGCCGAAAAAGACAAATAAAAAATATCAATAATCATTCGAGGGTAAAATATTTAGTATAATTAATAAATATTTAGAATCACATAATTAAATAAAACGGCTAAAGGTAAAAAAAATTACGAACCGTCAAAGGTGGAATTTTAAGAGAAGACCTGTCGACTAATCGTCCCCTCTTCTAAATCCTGACCTATTAAAAAGAAAAAGAATGATAATGCATTTCGTAAATCAAGAATTACACGAAATCTAAGTTTAGTTATTATAAGGTACTGTACATATATGTAATTTATCTCTTACATTCATATGATTTATAGAGGATCGCAAAATATTCACTTTTATTCTGACATTTCCGATTGAATAGATTGAAATTTTAATCACGATTCTTTAATAATTATAAAGAAAGGGAATTGAAAAATGTAGGAAAGTAAAACTAGGTGGAAATAGGAGAGAGAAAGAGAGAGAGATGGAGGTGGATGGACCCGAAATACGCCATTGCACCTCACGGTCTGATTGATCGGCAGTCTTCCTTGACAGCTTTTGTTTAACTCAAATGAAAATATCCAAATTGTATTGAATAACTTTTGCTTTTTTTTTTCAAAAAATACATAATTTTAATTTTTCTTAAATAAGAGAAGCTAAAAAAAGTTTGTAATAAATTAAACATTCTATGTTTATTTGTTTTTTCATATGAATATTCAACTAAAAAAAAATATAATTTGAATATTAACTTTTTTGGAGCCCTCGGGCTTGGTGTAGTTTTTAGCGCAGAGATATTTTGTATACCAAGAGTCGAGGGTTCAAATCCCAGGCAGTGCGATGATTTTATTTAAGCCATTTGGATACCAAATTCTACCGAATGTCCATTTAAAGTTTATTTTCTCTATGGTCATGAAGTATAAGGGTAAAGTGGACTTTAGAAGATTTCAATGGCAAAATGAGAATATACATTTTAAAGAGCTCTAATGGGTTTTTGAATTTAAATCAAAATCGTTAGAGGGAATTTTAAGAAAATCGAAAAAAACTGAAAAAGTACATCAGCAAAGTACTAGTACTTTTTGGCCGATTTTGTTCAAAAGCTTCGTGTCACGTCCCAGGGAGGTGCCTAACTTAAATATAAAATTTCAACCTCCTAGCTCTTTTCATTTTTGAGATATTTTGTTCACAGACCCACACACAGACAGACCATGTCCCGAAAACCACTTTGTTTGGATTCAGGGGACCTCAAAACGTGTATATCCATCAAAATTTCGACATCGAATTTTTGACATGAATCCAATACTTTTTCTCTCTATATATATTACATATATACATAGGTAAGAGAAAGTAAAAATAAAATAAATAAAATAAAAAGATCTGTTTTTCTTGAAAATGTTAAATACCAGGTACTGTATTTTTTTTTAGTTTTAATAAAATTTTAAAGACTTTGCCCTTGTCTCCTCATCTAGAGGTGTCTCTATTTCATTTAATTTCTCATATTCATATAATTGATAACCACTTTTTTGTTGGTAACAGACTTTTTTACCGCCCAAAAATTACCTTATTTAACTTCTCTATGTTTGTATATTCCCTAATTTAATATTGGATTATTGAGATAACAAGATGTCGATTATTCTTTTTTTTTTTTATTTGTTTTGTCATGATAGTCTATGGTTGCCATGGTAACAAAATATAAATATTTTCCCATACTTATAAATTTTACATGTGAATTCAAATGTTCCGTACTGTCGGGAACTAAATACATGTCGACACAAAAATCTGGTGTGACAAGCACAGAACACAACTTTCGATTAACGAAGGTAAGATAAAGTTGTGTGCTGTGCGCCAGTCACACCAGATTTTTAAAAGCTTGCTTTACCTGTCTGCTGAGTGAAAAATGTGTAAGATTATCTATATAGCCTCAGATAGAATTGAAAAGCCTTTTCAGTCACAAAAACAAAAATATTTTTTCTGCTCAGATTACAGGTCAACCGCAGTGCCGCAGGCCTTCTTCAGTAACACAGCGGTTGAAACCTGTGGTCTTAAGAGAAAAAACAAAAAAATAAATAAATAAAATATATTTTATTTTTTGTATGAACTGAAAAGGCCTTTCAACTCTATCTAATGGAAATATATTATATCGAAAAGAGTAAAATATTTATCCATCTTAAGTAGAAATTCAGATATTTGATGAAAGAGAGTTGCAGTGGCGGATTAATGCAATTTTGTCGGGGGGGGGCGGTTTTTTTTTTTTTTTTTTTAAGGTCTTTATGGGCATCTATGGCCATTTAGACCCCTTTCCTATTTCTTTAAATTGATTGGTAACAAATTCAATTGAAATTAAAGCCCGAAAATCATAATTTCTTTAGATTACTAGTTTTTATAACATTGTGAATTTCTTCTCGGGGGGGGGGATCGCCCCTCGCCCCCCCCCCCCTTTAATCCGCCCCTGGAGAGTTGTGATTCTTATTCACGACTCATTACCAAGCTGTTTTATTAGGGGGAAAAAGAACTTCCGGTCGGAATCTAAAACCCCGGGTTCGATATCGAGGAAGGGAATGAATACAAGAGTAAAGTGGTCTTCAGAAGGTTTCAATAACAAAATGAGAATATAAATTTTAAAGAGCATCTAAAACATAATTGATTTATAAATTAAAAAAAAAAATCGTTGGAGCGACAATCGAAAAAAACTGAAAAAGTACATCAGTAAAGTATTAGTACTCTTTGACCGATTTTGATTAAAAGCTTATTTTCACGCCTCAGGTTGGTGCCTAACTCGTAGCTCAATTCCTTCATGCTTAAAATTGAACACACACAGACAGACCATGTCGCGAAATCCATTTTTTGGATTCAGGGGACTTCAAAACGCGAAGATCCATCAAAATCTCGACATCGATTTTTTGACATGAATCCAATACTTTCTATATATGTATATTAACATATACATATAGGTAAGAGAAAGTAAAAAATAGAACTTTTATATAAAATTAATTTCATATATGTCACTGGCTCCTAGTAGTTCTTGCATCTTTCCCCAGGGCTTTGTATCTCGTTTTCAAGTGAGTTGGCTACCAATCGTCCCGGTCTAATTGGCCTCTGATGTCGAAAAAGATAAATAAAAATAAAAATTTCTATATATAAAAAAAACTTTTCTTCTTAGAGGCCATTCAAGTATTACTAAAGTTTTGGCTTTTTAGGCCCCACCTGCCAGTTATAGGGCGCAAACCGCTAAAGACCTTGGTTACTTGAGTAAGAATTTCGCAAAAATTCTTTTTTTTTAAGGAATATTTTTCCGAGTGTTTGACCTGAGTTTTTAAAATCTTGACGAAATCATCTTTCCAGCAAAAGTAAGCAAATGTGATATACCTCCCTCGTAACTTGTTTACGTAATATGACTCCTTGCCCTAAATATGAACTTATAATTTTTTTTTTACGGTGGGTGGCTGAATTAGTAAAATAATCTTTTTACATTGTCTATAATTTTCCTTTTTAATATTTTTTCTTTTCGTTCTAAAGTTATCTAAAAATTATTCGGTATACAAAAAAGCTATATTGTTTTTGTAAAATGAAATAAAATGAATTTTTTTTCTTTCTTTTCAGGGCGAGGGTGCATTTGATGGACTGCGTCGTCGCGTTAAACAAGGTGGCGAATGGTGCAAAGAATTGGCAACAGTTTTGCATGAAAGAGCAGAAGCTGAAGCTCAATACGGAAAAGTGAGTGAAATTAATTATTACCAATTTCTTTAATTAAGAACTAAACTTAATATTCATTCAATAAAATTTAATACGTACGCATTTCAGAAGTGATTTTGCTTTTTGGAAAAATTAGCCTTATATTAATTAATAAAATTTCAAATACACAAAAAAAAATTTCAAATTTTATTTTTTTTTACTAAAATAAAAGCATGTAATTTGTAATTACCTTTCTATATAAATCTCTGTCGAGTTCATATATTTAATTAGATAACTCGATAGAATGCTCCGTTAATCTCTCACTTACTTCAGTACTTTCGAAAGCCGCTTTAGGCTAACACGATTATGTTATTTCTGTCTTGTTTTAGTTATTACAGATAATATATATGTGAAATATATAGTCTAGTGAACTCACTTATTCCACTTTTTCTTATATAATAAATAAGGTTAATGTATTATTATTATTTTTATAAATTCATAAATAGAATATTTAGTTATTTTATGGATTCGAGAAAGTAACAAAATTGTTCACTTTTCTGGGAAAACAGAAATGATTCAGATTTTGAAAAAATTTCGATTACTGACCCTTCTTTTCTTTATTATTATTTCAGCCCTTAGCACTAAGCCATTTGGCCCCAAAGTGTTTACAAAAAATCTTCATATAAAAATTAGATTATGACCAGCCCCCGGGTCTGGCGTAGTAGGTAGAGTGCCTACCTCCTATACCAAACGTCGCGGGTTCGGACCCAGGCAGTCCGAAGATTTTATTTAAGCCATTTGGATACCAGATGGCTTAAATAGAAATGCCTGAACCCCAAATTGATTTATTAATTACAACGGATATCGTAAAAGTCTTAAATGGCCTAAGTTGCCGAAAAGACCGTATGAATGTGTGTGTGAGTGTGTGTGTGAATGAGAAAAAAGTGTGTATGTTTTTAAAAAAAAAAAAAAGATTATGACCAAAATAATATACATATCACAAAAAATAAAATAAAAAACGAGGCAATAACAAACAAATATATTCAGAAAACAAAGCATAAACCCTTCTTATATCTACTTTAAATTTTAAATTTAAAGGACTAGAGAGATATTTCTCTAAATCAGCCCAGCTAATGTTCTAAAGGTCGTTAATAAATTTAATATTCATGATTATTTTTTATTTTATTTCATTTAAAAAGAAACGTGAAAAATTTAGTAATCTTTGCACCTGAAAGGTAGGCCTCCCAATTAACCAATTTCGAGTAAATCCCAGTAATTCAGAGAGCCCCACACTTACGTAGTTGTTATATTTCCTTAGAAATTAACAACCGAATAATTGAAAAATTCATTAGTAAGTTGAGTTGATCACTTGTCTATCTTAATAAATAAATAAATAAATAAATTTATTACGACCCGCTTAGAGGCACCAATCCTCGGTCCAACAAACAGAATACAAATTTAAATACAATAACAAATACAACAAAACAAAAGAAAAAAAAATGAAATGCATGCCCATTAACAATCAACATGTTCATGCACTTTATTATATAAAAATTCTCTAAATCGAGAATAAACACAATAAAAAATTAAAAAATTTTTATATATCTAACAAAGCTGTGAGTGTTATTTATTGGCGAGGCCAAACATCCCATGGTCCCAGGAAATCGAACCCAGGATCTCCAGCCTTTCCGGGGCATAGGCGTGCTGTCCATTGCACCAGGCCACCGGACCCTCGACCGATATTTAACTATTTAATTAAAAAATGTTTCGGCCTAACATATTAAAGTATGATATTGATTTTTGTACCATTAGATGGTATAGTTCAATTGAACTTTTTCTAATGCATCTAGTTATTTATTATTTCCTCTATTTTATTTTAACAATTTTGTAAATATATTTATTTGTTGTTGAGTCGAATCCGGAATTTCCTGGGCTTCAGTTACAGCAGATAGACTGGGATCCAGGGTTCTATTCCCGGGGTCATGAGACATTTGGTCCTCCAATAAACAAATTATACTCACAAGTGTTAAATATTTCCATGATTTTTCTAAACCTAATCGAGGTACTTATTTTTTAATATTAATATCTTATTTAAATTAATAGATCTCGAAATCAATTTAACTATTTTATTTTTTAATTTCACTAATTTGAAGACATACCATCAAACAAGCATTTTATATAATAGGCCTACTATTGAAATTGAAATTTTTAGAATCATCAACTTAAACAGGAAAAGGAAATATAGTTGTTAAATCGCCGCTGGGTAGTAGAAGAATATTACAACATTGTTAAACACATTATTTTAAAATATCATCTGTATTTACTCTCTATTTCTGTATTTACCAACTAATAACAAACAAATAGGCTTACCCAGAATAAAAAAAAAAAAAAAAAAAAAAACAACCAAATATACTTTGACAGCAATTTAATGTTTAACTCCTCTTCCTTTTTGGGGCGGAAATAAATTATTTTGATTATGAATATTTGGAGTTTACTCTATTTGTTAAAGGTCATTGCTCATGAATGGTGGGAATTATGCTTGGCAGTACTTTGCTCTCTGAATTATATGTGAAAAAAGAGGTAATATATTTAATATATAACCTTCATATTTTCCATAAATATAATAGTCTGTATAATTATATGTTAAAGAGTGTTATAAGTACTCATTTAAGTATTTTATTAATTATGGAATTATTTATATTGTCGACCTTATTAATAAAACAATATAACGAATTGGGTCACCTAATGAATTCACTAAATTTGGGGAGAGATGACTTTTACTTTCTCTTACCCTATACGAGTATATAGAGAAAAAGTATTGGATTCATTTCAAAAATTCGATGTCGAGATTTTGATGGATCTTCACGTTTTAGGGTCCCCTGAATTCAAAAAAGAGGCTTTCGCGACATGGTCTGTCTGTGAACAATTCATAAATTAACTTTTTTAGATGCTCTTTAAAAAGTATATCAATGAAATTTTTTTTAAAATAATTTAAAAGAGTTAAGAGAAAATTAGTTGTGGTTGAACCAGAACAAAAAACGATTTATTGATATAAATGCAAAACAGCAACCGTAAAACAATACAAAAACATATATAAACAAATTTATATATTCTTTGATCACTGTATATGAAATACATAATAATATGCGAATTATGCGGTATTTTGACACACCCCCTTAATGAGCATATTTAAACTCAATTTCAAATACAGTGCCAATTTACAAAATATTAGCTTCATTTCATTTTCAGCAATTCATCACTATGTTTGAAAAAATAAATCTTTGGGCAAAGCCGTGTCGTGATGTCTGCGATTTGTTCTTTTGAAGGTAAGTAAAAAACTTCTATTTCATGATTTTCATATTTTTCTCTAACAAAATGATGTCGGACGTCGATGTGCTTCGTTCTCTTGTGGTATTCTGGATTCTTCGTTAAACGAATCGCACTTTGATTGTCCACAAAAATTGGTGTCGTATCCAGAGTTGTTTCAAAAACGTCATGTAACATTGTTCGGAGCCAAATCGCTTCTTTTGTAGCGGCTGAGACTGCCATGAATTCCGCTTCAGTTGATGACAAAGCTACTGTTGTTTGGCGTTGACTATTCCAAGATATAGGTCCATTTGATAACTTGAAGATAAATCCTGTTGTCGAGCGCCTCGTGTCTAAATTTCCTGCGTAATCGGAATCAGAATAGCCAGCAATTTTAATTTGGCCAGTGTCTCGTTGATACATAATACCTATGTGCTGTGTTCCTTTCAAGTATCTTATTATCTTTGTTGCGAGAAAAACTAAACTACCGACAGCTGCTTCTCTGTAAGGTAAGTCAAGATTTTCTTTTTCAGTTGATGCCGCCGTCAGCTTTACATTTGGATCTGCATTTATTTCTCCTTTGTATAAACAGGTGTCGCCTTTGAATTGAATAAAATTTAATTCCTTCATGAACCCATCAAATTTTCGATTCCAGCATCTGGATGCCTGTTTCAGTCCATAAAGTGACTTATTGAGACGACAAACCTTCGTTTTATCAATATTGGTTCCTTCAGGAGGTTCCATGTAAACTTCTTCTTCAAGGTCCCCATTGAGAAAAGCGGTTTTAACATCAAATTGTATAATTTCTAAATTCATTTGAACTGCAACAGATAGAAGAAATCTTATTGAGTCATACCTTGTTGTTGGAGAAAAAGTTTCTTTATAATCGATGCCTTCTTTTTGTGTAAAACCTTTTGCACAAAGTCTGGCTTTATATCTTGTAATTTCTCCAGAAGTGTTTCTTTTTATTTTAAAAACCCATTTCGATCCTATTGTATTCTTATTTTCAGGTCGGGGTACAATAGTCCATGTATTGTTTAAATCATGAGAATCTAACTCTTCTCTAATGGCTTCCATCCATTTTTTCTTATTTGGCGATTTTGTTGCTTCTTCAAAAGTTATTGGTTCTTCTTCGATATACATCGCTTCATAATTATATTTATTAGGTAATTTAATATTTTCTCTTGAACGTAAATTATAATGATTTCTTTTAGTTTCTTCTTCATTTATTTCTTTTTGAACTTCTTTTTCATTTTCATTCTGTTTATCTTGAAAAACTTCTTTATTTTCTTCTTTATTAATTTCTTTTTCAGGTTCTTTTTCTATAGTTAATTTTGTATATTCAGGAGGATATAAACATTTATTATTTGATTCATCAAAAATAACATTTCTTGAAATGTGAATCTTCTTTGATAATGGATCAAAAAGTCTATAATTGTTAGAATATCCATCGTATCCAACAAAAATTACTTTAATGGACTTTTTGTCTAATTTCTTTCTATTTTCATCAGGAATGAACATATAAGCTTGAGTACCGAATGTTCGTAAATGCTTGAATGATGCTTTCTTGCCCGTCCATAATTCAAAAGGAGTTGAATTCGGCGTTCGTCTTGAAATTGTTCTATTTAGAATATAGACAGCTGTATTCACCGCTTCTGCCCATAGTTCTAATGGTACCTCTCTTGAATAAAGCATTGCTCTTGCACTTTCAACTACGGTTCGCATATCCCTCTCAACTCGACCATTTTGTTCAGGTGTATATGGAGCCGTTCTTTCATGAATAATTCCTTTTTGTGAAAGAAAATTTTTAAATTCATGATTTACATATTCGGTCCCGTTGTCAGTGTGAAGAACCTTTATATTTCGACCAAAATTATTTTTTAATAATTTCATATATTCCTTGAAATATTGAAGAGTATCGCTTTTATGTTTCAAAAAGTATACAACTCTAAATCCTGAGTAGTCATCTTTAAAAGAAAGAAAATAACGAGCTCCTCCAATAGAAGACTTGGACATCGGACCACACAAATCACTAAAAATTCGCTCACCTGGCTTTAGTTTTATATTCTCAGAAGAAGAAAATGAAAATTTATGTTGCTTTCCATAAGCACAACCTTCGCATGTAAAATTTTCCATTTCAACATTTTCAATATCATTAATAATTCCTTTCGATATCATTTCTTTCATATAGGTCGAATTTATGTGACCTAATCGTTCATGCCATAATTTAAAATTTGATTTTTCAGTTGAATTTGCTTCATCTTGAAAAACAGTCCTGAAGAGCATCTTGTATAAATTATTTGGTTGGAGATGACCACAAGCAACTACTTTGCCATTTTCTAGAATTTCAGCAACTTCTCCATCTTTTATAATTTTAAAACCAGCTCTTGATAAGGTGCCTTCAGAAAATAAATTTCTTTTCAAACCTTCAACATACAAGACGTCTTTCAAAATCGAATCATACCATTCTCCATTTAGATATTTTTGTATTTTAATTTCTCCTTTTCCAGCTATTCTCAAGTTTGAACCATCTCCGAGCTTAACATTGTGATCTTCAACTTTATCAATCTTAAAGAAAAATTCTTTATGTCCTGTCATATGCCTTGAAGCTGCACTGTCGAGAAACCACGAATTTTCTTCTGAGGTTGTTGTTGAAAATAGTAGTTCAGTATTAAATGCTGAATAGTTGGATTGAGTTTTTGAGTTTCGTTCATTTGATTTATTCCATCTTGTATTTTTCTTAGGATTGCGGCACTCATTCGCAAAATGACCTTTCTTTTGACAATTATAACAAGTGACCATTTTTCTTGCATTTTGCTTCTTCTTGTCTTCATCAGTATTAGAACGTTTTTCAAAAGTTGTTGCCAATGCACTATCAGTGGCTTCTTGAGCGGACAAACTCGCTTCTTCATCAATTAATCTTGCCGTCAAATTCGATACTGTTTGTTTCTCTTCTGGCATAGATAACCAGGCTTGACGAAAACTTCTATATTTCAAAGGTAGAGTTGACAAAATCTTAGTTATTAGGGCCATATCACTAATCTTGTCACCACTCTCTCTAATTTGACGAGCTAGCGTTTCTATTTTAGCTACATGTTGGGCTATAGTGTCATTTGTTGACATCTTATATTGGTGGAAACGTTCATGTAATAACATTTTATTTGTTTCGGTTTTTTGTTCATAAATAGAATCTAATTTTCTAAGGATTTCATGAGATGATTGACAATTTTGGATTAAACTTATCTGTTTGAAATCCATTGAGGCAGTTATAATAAACATAGCTAGGGCATCATTTTTCTCCCAATTTTCTTTTTCTTTGGGTCTATTTTCTTCTGTAGGCTTTCGATATTCACCAGTGGCTATACTTAATAAACCCTTGGCTTTTAGAGCACAGGAAATTTGAAATTTCCATTGAAGGTAATTATCTCCTGAAAATTTGATAATAGATGAAATATCTAATTTTTCAGCAGCCATAGTACGAGCCTCCAAAGGTAAATATAAATCAATATTAAATAAAAATGATACCTCTCAAATACTTCTTAACTTGCCTTGGTTTGCTTTAATATATTTTCTCTTAACTAATTTTTCTTAATGTTCTCCGCAACTAGCGTGAACCTGGGCACATAACCTTTTAAAATAATTTAAAAGAGTTAAGAGAAAATTAGTTGTGGTTGAACCAGAACAAAAAACGATTTATTGATATAAATGCAAAACAGCAACCGTAAAACAATACAAAAACATATATAAACAAATTTATATATTCTTTGATCACTGTATATGAAATACATAATAATATGCGAATTATGCGGTATTTTGACAATTTTTCGTTGAAATCGTTTAAAGTATTAATATTATTGATGTACTTTTTCAGTTTTTTACGATTTTCTCAAAATTCGCTGCAACGATTTTGTTTAAAATTCATAAATGAACTATTTTTAGATACTATTTAAAAGCATATCAATGAAATTTTTCGTGGAAATCGTTTGAAGTACACTTTACTGATGTAATTTTTCAGTTTTTTGCAATTTTCTCAAAATTCGCTGCAACTATTTTGTTTAAAATTTATAAATGAACTATTTTTTTAGACGCTCTTTAAAAAGTATATCAGTGAAATTTTTCGTGGAAATCGTTTGAAGTACACTTTACTGATGCGGAAGCATTCTTAGCTCAGCGCCATCTATGAATCATCGAGTTTGGAACTAATGTGCTAAGAGCAACTAAATATATCTCGACACAAAAAATCTGGTGTGACAGCACGCTCACAACTTTCTTTTACCGAAACCCACAGCGACGTTTCGGTCTATTATGCCACCATCTTCATGGCTAGGGTTCAGTTCTTTTATAGACATTTATTGGACTTGGACAGGGCGCTGAATGTAATTGTGATAGATTGTAAATTTTATATAAATGTCTATCAAAGAACATAAGAGGGTTTCTATTGACTAAACCCTAGCCATGAAGATAGACGCATAGTCGACCGAAACCACGCTGTGGGTTTGAATGCAATAACGAAATAATAATAGCTGCTTAGCCTTTTTATTCATCCTTCTACTTATTAATTCAGCCATTTTATACTGTAGAATCGAAATTTTGAAATATTTTTTTTAATATTTATTTTTATTACAGGCTTTAACGAAACTCGCAGCAAAATTGGCCCGTGCCTCAAACGCAGCATCAGCAGCCTCTGCGGCCAATTCAGGCAGTTCAGGAGGCAACGGAAATGGATTGGGGGCCTGTCATACAGCCACTGCAGTCTGGCTCCGAGCTGCTACGCAAATGGAACGTCAGGGGGGAGGCACATCGGACTTTAGCAGCGGCTCTAAGTGAAGACCTCGTCAAGCCACTCCGGAATCTCATGCAGGTTAGAATGAGAAATTAATAAAAACTGGTCCCCTTTGTATTGTAATAATTTAGATGCTATATCTGATTCCCTGTCACAAAAGAAATCAATCTGGTACAGTCGACTTCACAAAGTGAAACCTTAGGCAACCGAAATGCTTAGTCGGTGTTTTTTCTTTTTAGTTGCATTAAAATAAGATTATTTATTTTATTGTAATAAAAATATTAATATTATTTATTTTAAAAATATTACTTTGGTTGACTAAGCTCAAGGCTCGAGCACATCAGGCACTTGTGGCGCTCACTGTACAAGCCTTTCAAATCCTATTGATGACATATAACAACTAGGGCTAAGATTATCCGATTTTCAACCTTAACTCGGCAAAGAGTAAATGAAGGATATGAGGATTAGAGTAATTCGATACTTTAGTCCTTCCCGAAAGAGCTGTATTAAAATAATTAAAAATAACAATAACAACAACAATTGTCGTTGTATTAATTAAAAATTTTAATCATTTTGTATTGAAGATTATTTCAAAAAATATTTTTTTTTTCTATAATCTCTCACTTCGAATTATTGCTAAATGACCGTCTCTTTTCAAAGTTCATATTGATACTTGGAATTTGGGTTTGATTGTGCATATTTTTGCGCTCTTGGACTCGAACCAGAACTTTCCTCTTTTGCGACGAAAGGACTACTTTTAACCTAGAGCACGATAAAGTCTTATATGGCCTAAGTTGCCGAAAAGACTGTGTGAATGTGAGTGTGATTGGGAAAAAAGTGTGAGTGATTAAAAAAAAAAAAACCTAGAGCACAAAAACGCCTTCTAGAGCTGCAACCCCATACACATTCTAGTAAGGCGGGAATGGAAAAAATACAGGGGAGCAAATATACCCAATCCAGAGGCGTCATTTGAGGGGGGTGCAGGGGGCACCTCCCTCCCCCGCCCTCAAGGGCTCTGATCTTTTTTAAAATTTATATTATTCTTAAATAAAATATTTCAAAATATATCTACGGGTATATATTAATAAACTGAAAAAAAAATTAAATATCTTTTGGCCAAATTTGTAAGTAAATTTGATGACAAAAAAAGTTTGCCCTCCTCCCTCCACAAGAAAAATTTGAAATGACCCAACCAAACATAAACTCTCACAAAAAAATTTTATATTCAACAATTATTTTGACTGACTCTTCGAACATAATTCTATCAAGACCGTAAAAATATAATATTTTGGAACGCGGGTCTTTTTATAAGTACCGTACCGGCACACTCAACTTACGAAAATATTATACAATATCAAGTTTTATTGAAAATAAATAATTATATATTGATATTTCTGAGAAAGTTTAATGAATGCATTTATCATTTTCGCTTAGGAGTAACACGATATTTTATTCTCTTAGCTCGAATGCCAAACCTTTGACACTGACATTGTAGATGTCATCGAAGATCGCAAAGAGAGGTGAGTCAGAGCTCTCTGCACATACGTGTTTAATATATAATAGATTGTTCGTTGAATAGAACCGGCAACCTTGCTCTTATGCAATTCAGGTGAGAGAGAGGGAGAGAGAGAGAGAGAGAGAGAAATAAACAACAGGTTGTTAGGCCCAGCAGGTTTTTATTATGCGTACCTATGATTAATACTAAAAAACGGGCGAAAATCGAAAATATCGCTTTTAAATTTTTAATATTATATAATTTTATGATATAGACAAAAATATACAAATTCTTTTAAATTATCCTGTATTACTCCATTTAGGTCCCCTAACTAAATGTATTGCGAAATTTCGGTGATTGGGATATTTAGTTTACAAAAAAATTTGCATATATTAAGGAACTTCGGAAAATTCTGGCTGCTCCCGCTCCCCGAGTTTTTGTTTCTCAAGGGATATATTTCTCTTCCCATTCATGGGCGTATCCAGGAGTGGGCAAGAAGAGACAGCTGCCCCCTTTCAAACGTGAAAAAAATAAATAAAAAATATAAATAAAAAAACCGAGCTCGCCATATGCGAGAAGATAAAAACTAAAAAGTACGAGTCACGACATCTCCCATCACCAGTTAGGTTGTGGCATTTAATAAAATAATAAAATGGATATTAGAAAAGTTGCCCCCCCGCCACCTTCCGTTTTGAGCTGGGTACGCCAATGTCCCCATTATTCTCGATTTTCAAACCCATTTAATGCGTCTTATATTTTTCATGTTATTAATTTTTATTTTAATTGCTACGACGATATAGCCATTTTCCTTATGCTATTTTTTACATTTTCAATATTAGTCAAGGATACTTTTTTGTAATTTACAACACTTTTTTTTTTGCATTTTTTCTTTTGTCTTATAATAATAGAGAAGCAACAAATTTCTATTTTGAAATTGATAAACTTTCTTCATAATATCTTTTCCGTATCTGGAGGGGCTCTGGGGGCGTTGTCCTAAAGGAAATTGCAAAAAAAAAAACTAAATGATTTTGATTTCTGATGTTGAGCACGTTACCACTTACATTAAACAAAAATTTTGCCTACCCTACTGTCTGAATATGAAAATGATGAGCATACCATAATTTGTAAGGTAGGTCTACACAATTGAGGCCCACAAGATAACTGGACAAAGGCTACTAGGCTAATGGACTTTGGTTCAGTTATCTTTATAAGCCTTAAGTTGGGAATACGTTAGCTTTTTTAATAATTCACTTTTATATGGATAAAATTTCAAAAAAAAGTTATGAAATTGGATCCAGTATATGAGGAGAAAGAAAGTCATTAGGAAGACCACCACAGCTGCATCTTAATTATTATTCTATTTATTCTAAAAAAAAAAAAAAATAATAATTTCAATTCGCAAGTCACTCCTTTTTTGTTATCATATTTCAAAATTAAAAATAAAAAGTGGGGATAATAACTGGATCTTTACCTAAGGCACTTTAGAAAGTGTAAATTTGGACCCGATTTATCCATCACGCAATAACAACAACGATTAAATTGTTTAATTTAATCCTAGATATCCCATTTGAATTTGATATTAGTAAAAATAAGAGAAAATCAACTATGGAATAGCCATTTATAGGGAATAAAATTAGAGAAACTAGACGAAAGTTTTCCCTATGCTCTGAGATTAATGAATGATGAAAAAACTCTATTTACTATGTTTTTATGAAGAGGGGAAATAAAAAGAAAAAACAAAGGAGAGTCAAATTACCAAAAAGTTTTTGAAGGATTTTTGAATTCTAACCGAAAACAAATAGGCTTATATACCAGAGAAGAGATTCGTAAAATACCATCATTACAGGTTGATTTCCCTTTAAACCGACTTTGTCCCACGAAATCCTAGAAGACACCCTTAAAAGAGTAATAGAAAAGGCTCTTCTATCTAATTTCGAACAGCTAAGCTTCTAACTAGCTAATATTTTCTAATTTAAATGTATCCCACCTGTCGCAAAACCTGGTTCCTTCTGTAAACTGGAGAGCAACTGGCAATAATGGTTTTAAAAATATTATAATTTTTGTGGGAAAAAAACTTATAATGCTTGATATTTTATTTATAAACTTTAACATATGTTCTCATTTTAATAACAAATTAGATAAATAAGCTTTAATTTTGATTATAATTTATAAGTTGAAGTGTTCTGTTCCATTTAGATATACATGCAACTCTTGCTTTTTTCTCGTCTTAATATAGTAATAAAAAAAACATGTTCAGTCAAACAGAGATTTCTTTTATTTGAGAAAGGGGAGCATGTAGACTATTACATAATTAATTTTTTTCCATTATTTGTTTGTTTCAAAAAATCAATTTCAGGGACTTTAATTTAACATTTTGGAGGTGAAGAAGCAAATTAATAGCCATGGTAAGGGCATACACTCAGGAAGATTTTACGTCCTATTAGCCTAATAGGACATAAGTATGATTACCAAATATCGGACTTGTTAGAAAAAACATTAATAAAAAAACGAATTCATGGGCATCAAATCAATTGCTCCCAATCTTTCTAAATACTCTACTGATTTATACTGGGAATAAATATTTTTTTATTATATTAACTTCAAAGGGTTTAACATTTTTAATTCTCCCGATCTTTTTTAGAAAAATCTAAACTTTCTTTTCCCTCTCTATCTCTCTATTTCTCCTCTCCTTTATAATTTGCAAATTACTTATTTTTTACTAAGCTGTTAAAGTTTATAAAAAAAAAAACTTAGAAAGTTCATAAAGT
>JAKCPI010013042.1:0-39956 GCA_023213315.1 Euborellia annulipes | reverse complement strand
TACATATATACATAGGTAAGAGAAAGTAAAAATAATTAGTAAAACACTCTCATCCATATACGAATAAGAACTGTTTCTTTTCTTAGCTTGGTGATTGGTATGGCGGGGGAGACGTTGGAGGGGAGGTGGCGATTTGCGGGCCTCCGTCATCCATCAAACCCCCGTCGCCGTAGCCTCCCCTCTCTTCTCCACCCCCAGGACAGGCCGGCTATCGATCCACTGAGAATCCGCCCCTTTATCCCCACTCGCCACCCACAGCTTCCCCACCACCCCCTCCCGGCGCTCATTGCCTTCTTATCTAGAGAAGCTTTCCCGACCGCATGGATCATTCATTCATCTTCAATATTTACCTTCAGGTTCTTCTCTCTTCTGTAAAAAATTAAAACAAAGAAGGGATATTCGATATAAGGGTTTTATAAAGTAGAAGCTTATATTAAGAAAAGTTTATTTAAGCCATTTGGATACCAAATAGGAAAAAAGTGTGTTAAAAAAAAAAAATTAAGAAAAGGAAAAATTGGATAACCACCATCAAAGGCGTAGCAATACAAAATTTAAATTTTTTCTTAAAGAACATCAGCTCTAATGGAAATATTTTTGTTTATAATTTCATTCATTTTTTTACTTTCTCTTACCTATATTTACCTATATATTAAAGTATTGGTTCCATGACAAAATTTAATGTCGAGAATTTGATCGGTATACACGTTTTGAGGTCCCCTGAGTTCAAAATGGCAAAATGGTCTGTGAATCTGTCTGTGTTCAATTTAAAGCATGAAGGAATTGAGCTAGGAAGTTGAAATTTTATATTTTAGTTAGGCACCCACCTGAGGCGCGAAAACTAAGCTTTTGATCAAAATCGGCCAAAAATACTAGTACTTTATTGATGTATTTTTTCAGTTTTTATTTTCCTTTTTCTCAAAATGCTCTCCAACGATTTTGATTAAAATCCAAAAATCAATTAGATGCTCTTTAATGAAATCTTTTGAAGCACACATTACTCTTGTACTTCATAGGAAAAAGATAAGAGAAATGATTGCCATGGTAACTACATATAAATATTTTCCCATGTTTTTAAATTGTATATCTTGATTCTAATATTTTGGCGGAAACAATCACACTTTTTTCTCATTCACACTCACACTCACACACACATTCACACAGTCTTTTCGGTAACTCAGGCCATTTAAGACTTTGACGATAACCGTTGTGTAAATAATTATATTTATTTGGGGTCCAGGCATTCTTATTTAAGCCATTTGGTATCCAATTGGCTTAAATAAAATCATCGGACTGCCTGGGGTCCGAACCCGCGACGTTTGGTATATGAGGTTAGCACGCTAACCTCTACGCCATGCCCCGAGTTTTTTTGGCGGAAACAAAATATATATCGACACAAAAAAAATCTGGTGTGACAAACACAAAACACAACTTTCTTTTACCGAAGGGTAAGAGAAAGTTGTGTGCTGTTCGATTAGTCAGACCAGATATTTTCCGATTTTTCTTTGTAAGTTTAGCCCAGTTTTTAATTTAACAGACGTTATTACTTTAATATTTAGACATTTATTATAAATTCTTAATAATATTTAAGATCACATTCCTTCCCTTAGTGACTTTATCTAACCCAATTTGAAGAAATGAAAGAAAAATTTCCAATTCCACAGAGAATCCAATACGACATATTTATTTAAATAAAGTTATCTAATGCCGGAAGGCTTGTCTTATGTGAAGAGAATAGTTCACTTCAAGTGAGAGATATTTTGGATGGGTTTTCTGAAGAAACAGTTAGCTTAAATAGCCACAGAGGAATAAAAAAAGATATCCGAAACTCTTTTTTTCCCAAGGCCTTGTCAAATGGATATACGACTATACATTGCGTGACACTATCACAAGAAAAGAAATCATCACTGATTAATTAAATTTTCCCTCCTTCCTTAAAATTCAATTAGATTTTTTTTTTTCTAGGATCATATTCATTCCATCATAGCAACTTTTTTTTTAATTATATTTTTAATCAAACATTATGTGAAGATTGATATATTGAAGCTCGTATTCCCTATACTGACTATGTTTTATTTAATATAGCTTTAGCTTAGATAATTATTATAGATGTGTTGATAAAGTTACTAGTTTTTTACAAAAACCTTGGTTACTTCAGTGACTCAAAACACTGGTAATACTGGATTAATTCCTGCCCTTCCGCCGACAACCCATAGTGAAGTTATAATAAATAGAATATAATCTCGAAGGCTAACTTTTCTGTCAGGTGCTTGTTTGTTTTCAGATTTCTCTTATAAAGTTTAATAATCGATTGATTGATTGATGATTGAAGATAGAAGTGATTCTCATCAACAATTACTTTCTCTTATCCTATATATGAAATATATAGGCCTAGAGAGAAAGTATTGCGATCATGTCAAAGATTCGATGTCGAGATTTTGATGGAAATACATGTTTTGAAGTCCCCTGAGTCCGCAAATTGGTCTGTCTGTCTGACTGACATTTTTAAGCATGAAGAAATGAACTACGAGGTTGAAATTTTATATTTAAGTTGGGCATCCCCCTAAGGGGGAAAATAAGCTTTTGAACAAAATCGGCCAAAAGTACTAGTACTTTACTGATGTACTTTTTAGTTTTTATGAATTTTCTCAAAATTCGCTCCAACGATTTTGATTAAAATTCAAAAATCAATTATTTTTTACTAGCTCTTTAAAATGTATATTCTCATTTTGCCCTTTAAATCTTTTGAAGCACACTTTATTTTTGTTATGAATTAAGCTCTCCGATACCTATATCTAACGACTAACCTGCAATTCTCATAGACATTGATATAACGATCCGTATTTTGAAAGTTATTTTAAATAAATTTATTTGACTAAATTTTTTTATTTTCATTTGTATAGGTTTAATTAAACCAAGCGACATGTATACATTAAATTCCCATTGACCGTTCATCTATGAGAAATATATTTTCTAATGAAATACTATACCAGTAAATTTTTTTTTAGTTGGTTTTATAAATGGTCCAAGTCCACTGCAATGGATGATGGATTTCATAATTTATGAAACTTCATATTTTTCAACATTCCATTGGCTATTAGCTTAACGCTGTTCTCTTGCAAAACATCGTATATCTTGTTACAAATTATGAATACCATTTATAACCGGATATAAATTATTAAATCAAATATTTAATCATATACGATTAAATGTTTACCGACAATATTTACCCAAGTTTAAAGAGGTAATTAATTACCTCATAGCTATTGTTTCGTATAAAATAAATATTAATATAGTTTCGAATTAATTAAATTATTTAAAATTAGTTATATAAAAGAAAATTAGTTTATTTTTGCCATCTGGATAAGCTTCATTTTATTAATTCCTACTCGGACATATATTTAAGATAACCCTGAAAATTGACTCCAGATAGAGGGGGAATCTTCTAAATCCTTCTAAATTCTCCTGAAATTTTTCTTTCTAATCTTTTCAAAAGATTAATTTTAATATTATTCTCTTTTACTCTCTGCCTAATTATTTCTCAATAGATAAAAATTTATTTTTCCCCCATTATACCTCATTCACCTTCCCTCTCCTGAACAATCACAAATACGAGGCATTATTATTAGTATTTTTTCTAAATATATACTGTATATTACACCTCATTTTTTTTTTTTAAACATTCACTCTTTTTTCTCATTCACACGCACATTCACACAGTCTTTTCGGCAACTTAGGCCTTTTAAGACTTTGACGATAACCGTTAATTATTAAAATATCTATTGGGGGTCCAGGCATTTCTATTTAAGTCATTTGGTATCCAAATGCCTTAAATAAAATCATCGGACTGCCTGGGGTCCGAACCCTCGACGTTCGGTATAGAAGGTAGGCACGCTACCAACTACTCCAAGCCCCGTGGGCTACACCACATTTATAAATACGCAAACGACGAACCCTTCCTTATTGTCTTTTAAAATTTGTCTTGATCAGTTGATGATACTAGAGTTGAATTCTTTCTATCTGAAATTTTTTCAACTATTTTACCTGAGTTTTTTAAATTACAGTATTTTTATTACTATTTTATAAGAAGTTAAACAATAACCTTCAAAAACTAGAAGCTTTATAATTTCTTAAAAGGACAAAAAAAATTTGCTTTCAAAACTCATTACACCTTTTGGGACTAATTTAGAATACAACATTAAAAGCATTTAAGCAAATCATATATCCCAAACTGGATGAATAATTTCTGATACATCAGAAAAAATGAAATTTTTCTTTTAATAAAAGAAAAAACCTATACCCATCTTCACCTCCCCAAGGGCGGACACAAGGGGTGGGTAAAGGGGGTAATTACCTGCCCCCCCCTGGAGATTTGAGAACATTTTTTTTTTAGAAATTAAATTATTAATTTAAGATTTTTCTGGTAAACAAGTACAGAATGCAACTTTAAATTAGCGAAAGTAAGAGAAAGTTGTGTGCTGTGCAACGAGTCACACCAGATCCCCCCCCCCCCCGAAAAACTCTTCTGGGTCAGCCCTTGCACCTCCTTAGACAATCTTGTTTTTGTTTGATAAAAGAGACAATATTTTTATCTTTTAATATATAATTGTTTCTATATTTTTTTAATTAAAGAAAAATTATATTTTATAAAAAGAAAATACCCAAGATTAAACATAAATAATGAAATTTATTAAATGTTTGTCCTATAATGTTATCGCAAATACCACTTTGGACACTCATATAAATATTATTTACGAAAAATAACAGGATGGAGGGGAGGAAAGGAAGCGCTATTTATGTGACATAAAAATTTTGTTAATGAAAATATAAAAAAATTTAATGAAAGTTTCATTTTTCCTTCTATTTTCTGGTTGGCTGGATAAGGCTTATTTTGAGGCCTTCGTATCCTGGTAAAATCAGGTTTTAATAGGCAAATAAGATTTGTTTTCTAAAAAAATAGTCAATTGGAATTTTTTTAGGCTTTATAAATTATAGAATATGGCAAAGAATGAAAATAGTTTTAGTTCTTTGGGTAAAAAAAAAAAAAAAAAAAAAAAAAAATTGTTGGTATTCATAATCTACTACAAATTTAATAATAATTTATTTGTTTAATATTTTTACTTTCTCTTACCAAATCTTATCAAATACTTTCTATATGGGCCTATATAGAAAGTTTTTGATTCATGTCAAAAATTCGGTGTCTAGATTTTGGCGTAAATACATGTTTTGAGACCCCCTGAGTCCAAAGAAGTGAGAAAATGGTGTCTCATTATATGTGTCCGTGAACAAAATATCTCAAGAAGGAAGAGATAGATGTTATATTTAAGTTAGGTACTCTTCTGGGACGTAACATGAAGCTTTTGAACAAAATCGGCCAAAAAATACTAGTACTTTACTGATGTATATTTTTTTTTTTTTTTTTTTTTTAGTTTTTAGATGCTCTTTAAAATGTATATTCTCATTTTGCTCTTGAAAGTGTTTGAAGCACACTTTACTCTTGTACTTCATAGGAAAGATATGAGAAATGGTTGCCATGGTAACAAAATATAAATATTTTCCCATGTTTATAAATTTTTTTTTTTTTTTTTTAAAAACATTCACACTTTTTTCTCATTCACACTCACAATCACACACACATTCACACAGTCTTTTCGGCAACTCAGGCCATTTAAGACTTTGACGATATCCGTTATTTGTTATTAAACATATTGTGGTCCAGGCATTCTTATATAAGCCATTTGGTATCCAAATGCCTTATATAAAATCATCGGACTGCCTGGGGTCCGAACCCGCGACGTTTGGTATACGAGGTTAGCACGCTAACCTCTACGCCAATTTATAAATTTTACAGCTTGAATTTTAATGTATCGAACTAAATATATGTCGACAGAAAAAAATCTGGTGTAACAAGCACAGAACACAACTTTCAATTATCAAAAGTTAGAGAAAGTTGTTTCCTGTGCGACCAATCACACCAGATTTTTTTTCTACAAATGGAGACTCCTATATTTTTTTTCTTCCCCTTTTACTTATAAAGTAATATTCCTTTTTTATTTAAAAAATATTAGAAACATTACTTATTACTTTGATAAATACCATTCTTTAAAAAAAAAAAACATTTTAATATTCTCTTTAACATGGATATTATCCAAATTTTTTTTTGTTAGACATATACACTGAACATACCACCAATTTCATCGCACCTTGGTCATTATCCAAATGGGTTTCTCTTCTAAAAATCCATCGGGAATATTGCGGCTTTGTTAAAACTATCATTAAAAAAAAAAAAAAATGAGAGATTGAGTTGCATGACTAGTTCACATGGTTTTTCGAATTGCTGGTTCCATTAATTACTTCCTGAAACTATTTCGCACGGTCTTATCTATACGATCGGACCAACTGTTTTTCACTTTAAATGGCTGCTTAAGTGTAACTCTTCATTTCTCTATTCCATTAGAGATTGTGGCTTCTAGTTCATTTTCACGACATATAAAATATGTGTTACTATTTAGTTAAAATCACGTTTTATTCAAAGAACAAAACAAACAAGTATACAAAACCATCCTTTTTAGAACCGACATGAATGCCTAATTCACAAAGTCAAAAATAATAATTTTGATATTAATATTCAAGACTTATTTTCACAATGGGGGAGAAAATGAATAATTTATATCTATTTTAAAAATAAATTTAAATTAGGTACCTTATCTTTTTGATTTTAATATTATGACAATCAGCAACATAATTAGGATTTTATACACTCTGGACAAACTGTGAAATCTAATTTAGGCCAATATATTTATTTATTTAATAATTATCCTGATTCAATAAACAATTAATTTAAATTTGTAGATCTAGCTATACACTAGAATATCGCACACATCATAATTTAATTCGACGAGTTTTCATTTTGTATAAAATTATCAGAATCTACGAGTGAAGCTTTAAACTTCATATTAATTAAAAAAATAAAAATTCATGAATTCGTTAAATTTATTTGTATAAGATACAACGTTTCAGTCACAGAATGGCCTTCTTCAGGTATAACTCAGAATGAAAAGGTTATATCTTATACAAATAAACCACAGATTATCCGAAATCACAAATTCTTATTTATTTATTTTTTGCCATTCTTTTTTTTTTAATTTAAATTAACTGTAAGGTAAAATTAAATAAAAGTAATTATATATTGAAAACAGGCAAAGTTGAAAAACTCGTTGATTTTTTGTAGTTTTACTTTGTAAATATTGTTTAATATTTATTTATTATTTCCGAGTACCTGAATCAAAGTAAATCATCAAGAAATCAACGCATAAATAAAATTAATCAAAAAGACTAAGTTTCAATATATTTCAGTGTCGAAACCAATAAATCAATTGAAACATATCACCTAGTGTTTTTGATTGAACAACTGCCCCTCTTGCCCTGTTCTAACTACAATAATCAATATTCCTAGTATTATTTTTAATTCACATAATTATAATTATTTTGAATTATTCAACATTTCTCTCATCTCTATCGATTACAATTTGATTTTGACTTTGGTAAGCATTGGTTGTTTTCCAAGAAAATCCTTCGCTTCGTGTTCTGATGCAGTTAAACCAGAACATGCAGAGGGATAAAGCTGGTGAGCTTATGACCAGATGAAGGCTTTTAGGACATTAAGAGCTGCCCGAGGTTTATCCGGGGTGACTAAGAGGGTTCGATGCTCTTTTGCCCACCAACACGACATGATTTTGAACTTCCCTTTAAGATTCAAAAAGTCTTATTAGTTAAATAAATTTATCTAAGGGATTATCAAATAAAATTAGTCTTTATTTTTTTATATGGAGATAGTCTGTTTATATATGTATTTTTTTTGTTACTTGAGTTAATTAAAAAATATAACCTTGAATGGAAATATTACCGAGTTCTATCAAGGAAAAGTAATTATTTATATAATTCTTATGTCATATCTCAATATAACTAACAAGTTTGATCAATAATTTACTATATACGTATATATTTCTCATTTTCTTTATTAATATTCTAAATCGCAAAAATATTTTTATTAAATATTCAGCTTTTTTTTTTATTGAATAATTTCAATTGGTATTTTCCTTTTTATTGATAATTTAATGTTAGAATTTGATGTCACTACTACATGGATGTACTGTATGTCTTCCAAAAAATTTCTATTTTTAAAGAAGTGTAAAATTGAAGATGCAATTTATCACAACAAATTTGATGATTTGGGGTCTCAAAACGTGTATTTCCATCAAAATCACAAAATCGAATTTTTGACATGAAAGCAATACATATTTTCTTTCTATATAAATTAATTAACATAACATATAGGCCTAATATATAATAAATAATATTAATAAATATTAATTTGAATAGTTAATTGCCCTCGGGGCTTGGTGTAGGGGTTAGCGTTCTAACCTCGTATACCAAACGTCGCGGGTTCGGACTCCAGGCAGTCCGATGATTTTATTTAAGCCACTTGGATACCAAATGGCTTAAATAAGAATGCCTGGACCCCCAATATATATAATTTAATAATAACGGATATCGTAAATGTCTTATATGGTCTAAGTTGCCGAAAAGACAGTGTGAATGTGTGTGTGAGCGTTAAGTGTGAATGACAAAAAAGTGTGAGTGTTTAAAAAAAAAAATATAAAAAAAAAAAAAAAAATAAAGTATTAAATACTCATCTCTTGGGTTCATATTTTTTATTCTTCCAAAATTTAAATAATTTTAACTGATATGCAATCACTCATCTCATTATTCATCTTCTAAAATGAAAATAATCACTGACGTCAATTTTTAACTAAATGCAAATATTATTCATATATTTATTTATTTATTTTTTGAGCTTCTTATTTAATATTTAAAAGAAACGAGAGACAAAAGTCTTGGGGATTGTTATTATTCAAGAACTGAGATCCTCGACAACCATTACAGGCCATTACTGCGACTCTTTATTTCACCTGCCCCTGGAAACAGCACAATTGCATTGCCCGATGCATAACCAAAATCGTCATTGGTGGGAAGAGGATTTATATTTTAGCGTGATCGAGACTTTGTCGAGGGTTTCTTTATCTCAAGACCGCGCCCCTCCAGATCCATATTTCGTTGTTCATCCTTCCTCCCGGTAGGTTAGCTCGATACATCAATTTTATTTCTGAAAAAGAGAATAGGGTATATATTGAGAGGTGTGTGTGTGGTGCACGGTGTGGTGGAGACGACAAACGGGGGACATCTGCGACCCCTTCCGTTCTTTTCTCGCGTGCCTGCCTAAGCTTTACATATAAAATAGTCCTGGGAGGGGCGCAGCCTGGATTGGCTTGTTTATGCGAAGGCATCCCCCCTAAAAAAAAAAAAACTCGCGGGGCTGGAACATGTGAAATACCGCGGCAGTTAATCTGGAATCTGCATAGGAATATCCACCGAATAAGTTATCCCTCTGCGTCTGCCCCTTTCCCTAAATGGACCAGCCAGATAATTCGTGTCCTGAAACAGCTGCAGAGGTTGCTGAGACTTCGAAGCGTTCTCACTTGCTGGCATAATTTATTGCCTTGCATTTCATTTTTATGCTTTTTTCAAAAAAATTTTATTTAATTTTTTATAATCCCAATTTTAATCTCAACAAAGTGGAAAGAGTTTTAATCAAAATCATACATATGTTAAGAATTTGTGGCAAACCGAGTTCATATATAGGCCTAATAAAAAATGTATGAATATAATAAGTTTTAAAAATGATATTGCGGTCGCCTCCGTAATTCCAGAGGCCTTTTTCTCTCTCTGACAAGTGATAAACTTGGGGGAGGGGGTGATGATTGTGATTGATTTAATTGGAGGACATTTCACAATTTTTAAACGACTTTCCATCATAGTCACTTGAAGAATTTATCAACATCGAATTAAAGAAGAAATTTAGCATAAATTTAACATATTAGGAAGCTTTGAAAAATTGAATATAAAATTTGATAAGGTGAGTTAATCATATAAACTCATCTGAATGGACTGTTACCAAATAGAGGCGTAATAAATTTAATACATAATTGCACTAGATATACAAACATTTGTTATTTGTAGCCTTATAAGATGAAATTATTCTTCACAAGAGGTCTATAACAATGAATCTCAAAAAATAATTTCCCGTCAACTCATTTCCCATTCATCTTTTGTTTGGTAAGAATTAATCAATGCGATGCCCTAAATGTGAAACCCTGCTATATTTATTAATGTATTTAGGACGATATTTTTGACTCATTCATAAGGCAAATTTCTGGCCTTGATCAAAAGAGAATAAATTTATAGCCGAATAAAAAAATCATTTATCATTTTTTACCTATATTGAATGAATAATAATTTATTTTGAAATTTAACAATATATTCTATGATAATAATAAATCCATATCCTTTATTTAACACATCCTATCTCTATTATTAATTTTTCTTTTTAAATTAGAAAGCAAGAGTAGGTCAAAAGGGTTTTAAATAACCATGTTCTTTTTCAAGCTAAAAATTACACACGATACTAAACCACAATCATCATTGGTGAATTGAAACAGATAGAATCCGACTACAATTTTTTTTAATAACAAAATAATAACAACATGATGGAAAATCAATAAAAGAATGAAATCCACCTAGCTGCAGCCTTCTCTTCTGTTTACTTAGCCTGATTGAACTACCAGATCCCTAGCTATAAGCTCTACGTACCTACAATATAATATAATTTAGTCTTAGAAACGATGTAACACCTGTTTATTCACTATTATAAAATTCCTTCAGTAGTTTTCTTCAGGTGAACCGCTGCTGTATGATGATTTAGGGAATTGCCGGAAGATTTAATCAAACCACCAATTCATAGCAGAGGCAATTCCCTAAATCCCGCCGAACAACAGCGGTACACCTGAAGAAAACTACTGAAGGAATTTTATAATGGTAATATAATTTAAATAAATATTTTTGTCCCTTTTGGTCAGCGAACTACTGGCAAGGAGGGGCAAAATCCTTTAAAAAGGATTAGCGATCCAATCCGCAGATCCGAGCAGTTCGGACGATCCGATCTGGCTGCTGCAAAAGTATTAGCGATCCGATCCGCTAATCCCATCCAATTTAGAAAAATCTGGTGTGACTGGCGCACAGCACACAACTTTCTCTTACCTTCGGTAATCGAAAGTTGTGTACTGTGCTTGTCACACCAGATTTTTTGTGTCGACATGTATTTAGTTTCCGACAGTAGGGTACAATTGAATTCAAGATGTAAAATTTATAAGTATGGCAAAATGTTTATATTTTGATACCATGGCAACCATTTCTCCTATCTTTTCTATGGAGTACAAGAGTAAAGTGGTCTTCAGAAGATTTCAATCACAAAATGAGAATATACATTTTAAAGAGCAACTAAAAAATAGTTGATATATGAATTTAAAAAAAAATCGTTGGAGCAAATTTTGAGAAAATCGAAAAAAACTGAAAAAGTGAATCAGTAAAGTACTAGTACTCTTTGGTAGATTTTGTTCAAAAGCTTCGTGTCACGTCCCATGGGGGTGCCTAACTTAAATATAAAATTTCAACTTCCTAGCTCTTTTCGTTCTTGAGATATTTTGTTCACGGACACACACACACACACAGACAGACAGACAGACAGACAGACAGACCATGTCGCGAAAACCACTTTTTTGGATTTAGGGGACCTCAAAACGTGAAGATCCATCAAAATCTCGACATCGAATTTTTGACATGAATCCAATACTTTCTATATATATATTACATATATACATAGGTAAGAGAAAGTAAAAAGGATTGTTGATCCGATCCGAAAATCCAGATCCGCGAACCGAAAATCCGATCCGGACTTGATATTTAGATGAATTAAAAGGATAAAAAAAAAAAAAAGAAAACTGCAATATTTTGGTCATTTCATGAGGAACCCATCAAATTACAAAATCCTTCATCTGGTGATGCAAGAGAAGATCTTCGGAAAGCGAGTTCCAGGACGTCGGCGTATCTCGTGGTTAAGGAATTTACGAGAGTGGTCTGGACTTTCTTCGATAGAGTTGTTCCGAAGAGCTGCGACAAGGCGTCAATCGCTATGATGATAGCCAAAGTTCAAAACGGGCATGGCACTTGAAGAAGAAGAAGAAAAGCATATACTGTAGGTCTACGTATTTATTAAAAAGTAAATTTTAAATCCTTTGAAAAGGCGCGCAAAAATCCGGCAGTCCTATTCCTTCGAAAACGATTAGTAATCCGATCCAAGATCCTCCCCAAAAAAGAGGATTTTGTTCCAGAGCCGAAAATCCTGAATCTGATCGGATTTTCGGATTTAAATCCAGAATGATCGCGAACCTGCCTAACCCTGACCTAAGAAAAAATTAAGCGAAACCTCTATCTCTGTGTCAAAAACAGGGCTAAAATACCTACTATACTTGTCATAGATTTTATTATTCTTAATTCAACCGAATATCAAAATAAAAATAATATTTTCGATGTTGTATAATAATTTAGTAATATTAATACAATTCTATTTGTACTGATGAATATCATAAGCCTATAACTTACACAAATAAGCTCTATGGACTGTAAATAAATTGATGATTAACGATCGCACTTTGTTGAAAGAATTTCATCTCCTTTTGCTTAGTCGTTTATTCTTGCTCCTTTATTTTGCTAAATTTGAATTTTTTTTCTTTAAAATTCATTAACTGTATTCCATGAGAGTAGAATTTTTTTTTTTCACTTGAACTTATTTAAATACTTTTTTATATTTATATAAGCCTATTCTTCTGTCTAGAGTTCTTTCTCTGGATCTACATACTAATAAAAAAAACAAAAATTATTTTTTTGTGACTCTTGACCTTTATTGTTCGTATTTTTTTTTAGCTTTTATTTTTTTATATTAATAAACTATTTGAATTTTGACAAAACCCTTTGATATGTCATAATTTCAAGATTTATTAAAGCGTCCTTCAAACGCAATTGTTTTGGAATTATATTATCCACCCTCTGTTATTTATTTCAGTTTTAATGAGATATAATACAACCATATTACATTGTCATTTTCATTCGCTTGAAAATTATGTATGTGAAAAACACCATTATAATAATAGTATAATAATAATTTTTTTTTTTTTTTTGAATAATGAAAATTTCCCAGGAGAAGATAACACATCACGACTATTTGTTTTACTGTAAAAGAACGATTTCTTGTTTTTTTATTTAATTATTATTTTCCTTTTAAGAATTAATTTACCTCTTAAATAACATCCCAAGGGTGAATATCCTACCCCTTTTTGATTTCGAACCTGAGAATAAAGAATTTCTCTTTTAATTATTCTTTAATAAAGCGAAAAATAATCATAATTTAAACGTGAAAAGGGGGATTTTTTAATTATTTTTCTTCTTTATTAAACATTCTTAAGGTCTGAAAAAGTAAATATTTTAAACACATCAAAAATGCTAATGAAAAATTGAAAGATTAAAAAGTCTGATTATTTTATTTTATTTTTTTTTTCTTTTTTCTTTTGTCAATAAATACATTTTTCACAACAACAAGTTATCGAATGTTATTTAATTAGTTTCTTCCCTCCGCTTTTCATTCAAATGCCAAGAGGAGTTAGTTTATTTCGGAACAATGCCTCTGCTGTGTTTATAAAAAAAAAATCAGTTCTCTAATTAATGCCCCCCGCCCTTTAAGGGTTGGTCTTTTTGAGAGTAATCGGGGGAGGCGAAAGGACAATTAAATTTACGATACCAGACCACTTCTTTGCTCCACTTTCAGGGGCAATTAATTATTTGAATTCCTCGAATTTGCCCGAAAATACAACCCTCATCTAATTTTAATTGATGAATGTTATACTTTTTTTTTATATTCAATTAAACAGCATAATCTTACTTCAAAAATTATAAAATTAATTACTCTCGATGAATTCTTCTATAAAACTTTACGATAGAAACCATCTTTTTTTTCAACCCTTCTATAATAATATTCCTATTTTAATTATTAATTAAATTTATCAAACCAGATTATTTAAACGATTATCATATTCGGGGAAATTTATTAGCATAAAAAATTTTTATTATCATATTTACCGAAATGACCTTCTCAAATCATGCAGATCGAAATTTGTGCTCTTGTGATCACGCTTTATTTGGATCACGAATCTCTACATGCGCAGATCCCTTATCATAATACTTTTTAAATAATATTTATTATTCAATACACGAAATCGACCGACGTTGTCGGCTACTATAAAATTATATAGCTAGTCTTAGGCGCTTAAATGAATATTAACCTAAAAAGGATATAGATGGAGTAATAAAAAAAATTCAGTTTTGATTTAAATTAGAAAACACGTCTTAAAATTTTATTAAGTACCGTAACTTTTAACTCGGTTTATCCTAATATTTTTTTCTAGTTGTCAAATAAAATAAGAGGGAAAAATAATAAATACAACATCTCAAAAGAAATAGAAAAAAAGATTATCCATCTTTGAATATTTTTCTGAACAAAAAAAAAAAAAATGTCCTCTTTTTTTTCATTTTAATCGGCTTGCTACGCCTTCTTTTCACGATACACGTATTTTTACTTTTGAAAATTCTTTTGTTAAAATCTTGATTTTTTACTATAAATAAAAAAAATCCCAGCCAAATATAGGTTAGTAATAATCCTTTTATTTTGGATTATTTTGCACCTCTGCTTGAAATCATATCAAATTAATATTTTTTTTTTTTTTTATTTTGCCCGATCAAATTAATTATAAAGAAAAGATTCATATTTTATTTATGATTTCCAAACAATATTTTTTTCAGATTAGATTGAGGGAAAAAAATATTCGTATGTTTCTGGGTATGCATCAAATTTGCAAAAGATTGGGATGGGAGTCTCTACGGAATTAAAAAATAAAATTATATTCATAAATACCTATTAATTAATCTTTGACTATAATCACAAAAAATTTATATATAATTTATTTTTCGATTAAACTCAAGAGCCTGAAGATCTTCTAAACTATTATTGTCTGGCTCTAGTATTATTAAATAATTTTAAGCCCTTGACCTACGGCTCAGGTAGAGCATTGACTTCTGATACCAAAGGCAGGGCCGGAACTAGGAGATTTTTTAGGGGGGGGAGGCAAAATTTAGTTTGCCGCCCCCTCCTTAAAATTTTATATACAAAATTAATATCAATTTACCTTTTTTTTAGTAAATCTTTTTCCAATTCAAAAGAACTTAACTTTTGGTTCACACTGTATGTTAACGTTAGATAATTCTTTTTTTTTTTTTTTTATACATCTCTTTTTTCTGTTCGTTACTCATTTTCTGGATTTAATTTTTTATGTGGCGAATAGATTCTCACCCCCCCTTCCCCCTCTCCGCTATGAGGTTTGTGATTTCCTGCAGTGGCACATTAGCCACACTGGCGGCGCCTATAAACCGGAGGCGGCAACCCGCCATCACCATCTCCCACGCCGGCTGCATTTACGATCCACTGCTCCAATCGCAAACCGCTGTTCGCCCTTTAATTGATTCCCCCACTCTCTTTTTTTTCTTCTAATTTAATTTAACATTTCATAGTACAAAAAAAAAATCATCGCTCATTTTGTAGCCCATTATGATATCTCTTTAATTAAATGTTACACCCCCGCCTGACGTTTCAAATACATAAACTAGAGTAGTGAAAGCAATCCATCATACACGCACTAGCGAGCAGACATACTCCATGTGTTTATATGTATAAGGTTGAGCTATACATAACGTGTCGTATAGGGGATGAGTGGAGGTCAAGTAAAAAGCATTTGAGTCACTTGGCACGTGTCTGTGCTCCATTTGTCGGCAAGAGCAACCATCTTCTCTCTTTTCTTTTTCCCTTTTGCTTTTGCTGATGTATGGTTGTCATCTAGCATCGATTTACGTGCCATTCGTCAAATCTATTTGCATAACAAAAAAGCCTTCTTTGCTAAATTCTTCTTCCGCCACGGGGATTCTTTTTAATTTTTTTTTTTTTTTTTTTTTTTTTTTGTTGACAGAAAAAAAAACGAATTCTCCCTTTAGCAAATACATTATTTTTTAACCTCTATTATAGATTGATATTTTAAAGTATTAAATTGTGTAAATTTATATAACATATAAGCTTATATATATATTGTAACGGTTACAAAAACGTACACGTTACAATATAGAGATTATTAAAAGAAAAATCAATTCTTCGATTTTTTTACTTTTTTTCCATCGATTTTTTACTCTCTCTTATATGTATACAGAAAGTATTGAATTCATGTCAAAAATTCGATGTCTAGAATTTGATGGAAATACATGTTTTGAGTCGAATAAATTGGGATCCGCAAAATGGTCTGTCTGTTCTATTTAGAGCAAGAAGTAAATAAGCCATGAGGTTGAAATTTTATATTTAATTTAGATACCTGCCTGAGACGCGACAATATGCTTTTAAATTCAACCAAAGGCGTAGTATTTTACTGATGTACTTTTGCAGTTTATTTCTACAATATTTTCTCAAAATTTACTCTAAAGATTGATTAAAATTCATAAATTAATTATTTCCAGATGCTCTTTAAAATGTATACTTTCATTTTACCCTTGAAATCTTTTGAAGCACACTTTACTCTTGTACTTCATAGGAAAGATAGGAGCTAGCAATCCATGCTAACGAAATATTTTTAATGAAAAACAGAATGAAGAAAGATGAGCAGCTAGTATTTGTTTCATTTATTTAAGGCCCATTAAGCTAAAGTTTCGGTCTCGGTCGAGACCATCCTCAGAGCTTATGGGCTGTCAATATGAGATAAATTAAAAAAAACTCATTTATATAATTCATGACCAATAAGTTATAATTCAAGTATATAAATTTATATCTATTTATATATTCAATTATTCAATTCAATTATATAGTTATAAATTTATATACTTGAATTATAACTTATTGGTTATGAATTAAATAAATGAGTTTTTTAAAATTTGTCTCATAAGCTCTGAGGATGGTCTCGACCGAGACCGAAAAGTTAGCTTAATGGGCCTTAAATAAATGAAACGAATACTAGCTGCTCTTCCTTCTTCATCCTGTTCTCATTAATAACCTTTACCCAGCTATAAATCTACTTTTCTCAACATCTTAAATATTTTTACATGTTAATAAATTTTTCATCTTGATCTCTAATATATCAAAGAAAACCATGTTCTGTGCTGGTCACACCAAACTTTTTGGGTCGACACATTTTTTTTTATTTTTAATTATTATTTTTAGGGGTAAAATAAAAATCGAGAAGATATGTGTTTTGATTCAAAGTCATTTAAAGCAATTGATATAAATAAATAATACTAGTGAAATTAGAAAACAAAATTTCTTTAATCCGCTACTCTAATAGAACATTTAATCATTTCTTTACCATACATCTAAGAATTTGAAAATGCCTCAAGTGAAATTATAATTTTTTTTTCATTGAAAATGGCGGTTCCTCTTTATTTTTGGATCAAGCTCCGCCCATACTTAGTATACCATATTCAATTGAATTGTTTATAGTCTAAATTGTTGATGTTTGGGATTTGTAACTCATCCCAACCGAAACGTTTCTTATTAAATTAATTAAATAATATTAAAATATTACATATGAAATTTTTTTTTTAAATTTATAAAGATAAAAGATGTTCGGAAAAAAAAATGAGAATTTGAATTATGTCCCTGAATCCAATCTTAAATTCTCATAATACGGATAAAAAGAAAAAGTCAATCAACTACAAAAGCAGCGAGCCGTGTTAAGAGAGAACTACGACGGAGTTGTATAGGCGTAGCTAAAGGTAATTGTCTCCCAGAGGGTGAGGGGTGGGTTTAAAAGGAAAGTGGGGGGTATCATCGAAAGCGAAACGCTTAGCAACAAAAAAAAAGACATAAGAAAAAAAATAGTTTCGAAAGAAAAACAGAAGCGCAGCTGGCAAAACATGCCAACCCCCCTCCCCCCTCTCGACGCCATCTTCTACTTCAACCACCCCTCCCCCCGCAACAAACATACCATGACAAAAAAATACCTCCAGCCAACACGAGCATCGTTCAAAAAGTTCACAACTTGCATAAACAATAGCTTTTATACTTAAAAAAAAAAATGCTGATAAACAAAAAAAATCCCAAGAGAATATTGACATTTTGTTCTTATACTATGAGCCCGATAGCTGGATAAGTAATAACTTAAGATAAAAACAACAGAAGTTTTATATATATATAAGCCATAGAATTTTATTAAAAATGTTTGTAGAAACTTGTTATTTTAGAAATACAAAACATTGATTTTATCTCAAAAAAAATTCATCTAGTAATATATTATTAGAAAAAAAAGGGGACTAAGTTAAGGAACATGGGGAAGAGGGCGTTTGTAATTTCACCTATGGAAAAATATTTTGAACATTATTCTTATCATTGATTTTTTATTTTTATTTTATTTACTTTCTTTTTCGGCATCGTAGGCCATTTAGACCTCGCCTCTATTTATTTCATTTGGATTAATCGCCAACTGAGCTATAGTCTACGAGTCATTAAGTATATTTAAAAAATCATTGTGTGGTTTTATGAAACCACGATGCAAGAGAAACTTTTTTTTTTTCGGATCGAAGGCGTTTAACTGTAAATTTTCAGAAAATTATTCATTTAAGGGTATTAAAATCGCGTTTTTTTTTTTTTTTTTTTTTTTTTTTTTTTTTTTTTTTTTTTGAAAAATTAAATCTCTAAATTATTTTTTTATAATTTCAGTGGCGTACCGAGGGGGGGGCGAGGGGGCGGTCCGCCCCAGGCCCCGAGCCGGCATAGGCCCCCATATATTTATAAAAAAAAAAATTTAATGAAAATTTCCCTTTGAAAGGCCCCGGGGCCCTCAGGGCTCAAGTAAAAATGGGAAAATTTAGATAAAAAAAAAAACAAAATTTATTGAAAATTTCTCTTTGAGAGGCCCCGGGGCCCTCAGGGCTCAAGTAAAAATGGGAAAATTTAGATAAAAAAAAACAAAATTTATTGAAAATTTCTCTTTGAGAGGCCCCGGGGCCCTCAGGGCTCAAGTAAAAATGGGAAAATTTAGATAAAAAAAAAACAAAATTTATTGAAAATTTCTCTTTGAGAGGCCGCGGGGCCCTTAGGGCTCAAGTAAAAACAAAATTTATTGAAAATTTCTCTTTGAGAGGCCGCGGGGCCTTCAGGGCTCAAGTAAAAATGGGAAAATTTAGATAAAAAAAAAACAAAATTTATTGAAAATTTCTCTTTGAGAGGCCGCGGGGCCTTTAGGGCTCAAGTAAAAACAAAATTTATTGAAAATTTCTCTTTGAGAGGCCGCGGGGCCTTCAGGGCTCAAGTAAAAATGGGAAAATTTAGATAAAAAAAAAACAAAATTTAATGAAAATTTCTCTTTGAGAGGCCCCGGGGCCTCAGGGCTCAAGTAAAAATGGGAAAATTTAGATAAAAAAAAACAAAATTTATTGAAAATTTCTCTTTGAGAGGCCGCGGGGCCTTCAGGGCTCAAGTAAAAATGGGAAAATTTAGATAAAAAAAAGAAAATTTAATGAAAATTACCCCTTGGTGTTCAGGGATATACGGTATTTTAAAAATGTTTTTGTGTATGGAGGAGAGGGATATTTAAAGATGACCACCCCCCCAAAAAAAAAAAAAAATTCAATATAAGGCCCCCTCTTCTAGTTCCGCCCCAGGCCCCCAACTGCCTCGGTACGCCTCTGTATAATTTCATTCATTTTAAATTTTATTAAATTTGAGAGAAAAATAAATGTTAGGGGGGGGGGGGTCTCCCTGGTGGGTCCGATAGAACATTCTGAGGTCTGAAATACCATTTTTCAATTATTTACACCATAGAGCAGCGTTTTCCAAACTGTGAGCCCCGCCTCCCTAGGGAGGCACGGACTAGTCTAAGGGGAGGCGCGAATATTGGCCACCAAGATCAATTTTCCAAATGTTTGCTAGTTTTATAAATAAAATAATAAAATTTACAAGATTCTGGGAGGGAGGTTTTTAATTAAAATAATAAATATGAATAAATACCCAAAGGCGAATCCAGGGAAGTTTTTCAGGGTTTTAAACGCGAAGCTCGCCGAAGGCGATAGCATTGTTATTTATTAAGATTGGATTAGGGGTTGAAAAATTGAAAAAAATGTTTTTTAAATTTATTTTAGCTAAATCGAAGCCAAATAAATAGAAAACATTCAAAAAATAGCGTTGATTATTATTTGATTAGAGGGTGGGGGGAATGAAGGGTTGATTATTTAAGAAAGGCCTTGGAATATTCCAAATCACTTGTTGACATTCTTTTCCAGTTATAAATAAAGTTAGATTAGAGAAAAAGGTATTTTTTTACTTTTAATAAAAAGGGAATTGTTATTTTCATCTGTTTTTTTCCTATACAAACAGAGAGAGAGTCGAGATTCTCGTTCAGTCGAGTGTGTGGCCGCGCGGCAGGCGGCGACCTCCTCTGTTTTTTTTTTTTATTTGTGTTTAAAGTGAATCAAAGTGAACAATTAATATAGTGTAACCCACCCTGATCTCACCGTCAGCAAACACACCCTCTTAAGCGTCTTATTAAAGGTAATTATTATGCATTTTATCGTTGAAAAAAAAATGATAGAAACAAATAATTTGACTGCGAAAAACAATTCTTTTGAATATGAAATTAAATATTTTGTATTTCACTAAGGGTAGAGGGAGAATATAAGCTGTTGAAAGGGGGAGGGGGAGTGTAGGTGTCATTGAAAAAAAAAAAAATAATTTTTTAACTACATCAAGCCTGAGGGCATTATTTATCTTTTCTTAAGTCACCATTATTTATCTATTAGGCCTATATTTTTGTTAATCAAATTTCCTTAATCTACTTTTCTTTTACACAGGGGTGGATTAAGGGTTGAAAATTAAAATAAAATAATTTCAAAATAAAAATTCAAATAATTATTTATAAATGTATTCAAATTATTTTGAGAGTAATTTCGCGGTGAAGATTCGCGTTTCCTTAAAGCAGGGCCGGATCTAGGGGGTGGGGGGCAGTGGGTATGTGTGCCCCGGGCGGCAGATATCAGGGGGGCGGCAATTAAAGAAAGATTTACTAAAAAAAAAGGTAAAATGATATGAGTTTTGTATAGAAAATTATGAGGGGGCGGAAAATTAAATTTTGCCCCCCCTAATTCCGGCCCTGCCTTAAAGGGGAGGGGAGAGGTATGAAGGCATTAACCGTAGGGGTTAATGCCCCATTCCCTATAATGCACAAAGATATTAATGTTTTGTAATACTTTTACTAACGGTGGGATAGAGACATTTTAATTTCATTCTAAAATTTCTTATTACTGGGGCGGAATTAATTTTTGAAGATTTCGAAACTCTCATAAACAGATAATAATAACACTGGGTAACTTATGAACCCATCGAATCCCTTGCAGAATTTTGTAGGGATTTTTTTCATTAGGTAAAAAAATAATATATGATTAGTCCACTTATAATTTTACTGGGGTGAGTTACCGCATCTTTTTGTATATAGAACTAATCTCACTCATTTCGGATTTGAATTTTTACTTTCTCTTACCTATATGTATATGTTAATATACACCTATATAGAGAGAAAGTATTGGGTTCATGTCAAAAATACGATATCGAGACTTTGATGGATATACACGTTTTGAGGGGTTCTGAATCCAAAAAAGTGGTTTTCGTGACATGGTCTGTCTGTCTGTGTTCAATTTAAAGCATGAAGGAATTGAGCCAGGCGGTTGAAATTTTATATTTAAGTTAGGCACCCCCTAGGGCGTGAAAATAAGATTTGAGAAAAATATTTTTCTTCAGGAATGAAAGTTAGAAAAAAAGAAGCCAGAATTTTTTTCTTTAAAAATATATTTTAACAGCTGACGTTTCGGCTTTGGTCAAAGCCATCCTCGGAGCAGTTAGTGGTCATTCGAGGATGGCTTTGACCAAGGCCGAAACGTAAGAAGTTAAAATATATTTAAAAAAAAAACTTCTGGTTGCGTTTTTTTTCTAACTTTCATTCCTGATACAAATTCCACCAGCCATAAAATACCCTTATACCAGCGTTTTCCAAACTGGGAGGCGCGGACTAGTCTAAGGGGAGGCGCGAATATTAACCGCCAGGACCAATTTTCCAAATGATTGCTAGTTTTAATATAAATAAGAATAAATAAAAAAAATATTTTTATATAAATTTATATATTTTAGCATTAAAAATGTTTGTTTTTGTATTATTTTATAAAATGGGGGGAGAGAGGCGTCATACGATTAAATATTTTTAAGGGAGGCGTGGTAACATAAAGTTTGGAAACCACTGCGATAGAGAAACGTCATTTTATTTTATTCAAATCGGGTGAGTGATTTGTGAACCCCTAATAAGGGGGTTCCCTACCCCTAATTTGATATGATGATATCCTAAAACCACCCCTGGATAATTATCTACCTATTAAAACAAACACCATGAAAATCGGACCAGTAGTTTCGGAGTCTATGCAAAGAAACCTAGTCGAGTCGTTGGTGACGTCACGGCTTGAAGTCACGACTTGTAACGCGACATGCTGATAGAAGAGAGAAAAAATTTGTGTCGATAAAAATAAAGTTTCACTTTAAAAATTTGAATTATCATCCAAAATATAATAATTGTTAAAATATAATTTTTAATAACTTTTAATTTTATGAGATATATGTATACATGTGATCTCACACTTTAAAACAATTAATTAGTTCTTGGGTAGTTTTTTTTCCTTTTAATTTGTTTAGGATCTTTTCCGGCAACTGAGGCCATTTAGACACCGTATCTATTTATTTCAATTGATTGGTATCCATTTGCCTACCCTTGACCTTTGGCACCAGAAGCTAATGGCTTGGTAGTTTAAGGTACTCACCTTCTATTATATGTATTGTTTGCTAGAGTTTACTCTCAGGACTTTCCAGAGAGCCTAGAGCAGTGTTTCTCAACATTTTGAAGTCCACAGCACTCCAAAGGTGCGTTGGGAATAACATTAGACACTAGGGGGTACCCTTACTTTTTTTTTTCTCTAGCAAAACAAAATTTTTTCCGCCCTACGGCAAATTTTTTTCCCTCCCGTGAAAATCATTTTACCATTTTTTAGGGAAACGAAATTTTTTCCGCCCTGTGGAAAATTTTTTTTCCCTTGCTTGCCATTTTTAGCAAAGCTAAATTTTTTCTGCACTCCAAAACTTTTTTTTTTTTTTTTTTTGTTTATCTAAACATCTCGCGGCACCCTTGGGTGCGGGGGCACACCGGTTGGAAATCACTGGCCTAACGACAGGGCGTTCTCAATGGAGAATATATTTATTTGGGGTTATAAGCATTCGCATGAAGTGAGGATGGGAAGACGAGTATTCGTTTATTAAATGCTTTTGACAAGATTTCCTGCAATTTTGTTATAAAAAAATTATAAACTTGTAGGGCCTAAGTTGCGTACTCAGCTCCTTAGGGTGAAATTTTAGTTTATACTTTTTAATGAAACACCTCATTAGAAAACAAAAATTTTAAACCAAATTTTTCATTTAATTGTTATTTTTATTTAAGGTCTTATTGGGCATCTAGGTCATTTAGGCAAATTGAAATAAATTTTTCTCCTGGGCAAGGATACTTTCTCTCTATATATGTTCATATATAGGCAAAAGAAAGTAGAAATACACACGAAACAGTCATTTTTTCTAAAATGACAGATTGAAGACGTTCAATAGATAGATAATTTGCGGTAGCATTCATGTATGAAAAAGGAAAAAATCGTATGATTCTGTTTTTGATAGATTGGTCATCTCCTCTGTAAATTCTTCAACGCGTGACAGCAAAGGGTCCAGGCAAGGGTTGTCACTCCCTTCTCTCTCTCTCGCTCTTTTTTTGTCGTCGTGTTTCCTTTTTCCAAAATTACTTCTAACCCTCGCCTAGCGCCATCGTTCATTTGCTCCTGCTGTCCTTTAGCCCTTAATTCTCCAAAAAAAATGTGGCACTCTGACATTTTCCCCAACTATGATTTTCCTTGAACATTTTTCTCATTCCCCATCTCGAGTTTCTAATTTCTCTTATTTCACTGCTATTTCTTTTCCCTTCTTCTTGCCCTGCACCTTTACTTGCTTGGCACCCAATCTTATCGCCACCGAAAGAAACTCGAGAAATTTTAATTAAAAAAAGACCCCATTTCCGAATGACATATTGTACTTGGTTCAGTGTTCTATATTTACGTTTCGCTTGTTTTTCTTTTGTGCTAATAGACTCAACTGACCATTGAGCCAGCCAGCCAGCTTGACTGACCATTCTCTCGAAAAATATCCGATCTCCACCCCTAAAACCAACCAACTGATTTCAAGATGTCTTTTCCGGCGCTCACTTTGTTCATTAAATCGTGAAATTTCAACATAGAAAAAAAAAATCCTTTAAGTTTCTTTGTATTTCCAATAAACAACTTGTGCATTCCAATTTTCATTCCTTTTGAAAATAAAGAATAAACAAAAAAAAAAAAAAAAGTAACTTTAATGGAAAAACAGCCAAGAGAATTCTCTTATAGAAACAATATATTTCAAGTAAAAGAGTGAACTTGATTTATTAATGAACTTAATATTTATCTTGTAGATTAAAATTTTTTTTCATAATAGAATACCTTTTTCATTTCCAAATCGAATTAGTTTAGAGCAGAGTTTCCCAACATTTTGAAGTTAACGTTGGGAATAACACTAAACACTAGAGGCACCCTTCCTTGAATTAAAAAAAATTAAGTTTAATATCGACGCTTTAAGTAGAAATGTGTCTAACTCCATTCTTTTTCGAAAATCATTTTTTTGTATTTTCTGTTGAAAAATATCATTCTCCTTATGCTCTGAACTGGGTAAGAGCGTAATTCAAATTTTGCAGTTCGAAAAGTGTTTAACAGTGGCTTTAACAATGAAACCTGTTACGCATTAGTGTGTCAAGCGCCAGCTACCGAGTTTTGAGAAAATTAACATTAAAGTTTTTTGTTTTCATTGGATTATATATAATTTTTTTGTCAATTGTGCAAGTAACATTGAATAAAATTTTTTTTAGGACATATTTCATAAAAAATACTATTAATTATAGCATTTGAAACAATATTCCGTGCTTAACTCAATTTTGAATTTTTTTGGCGCTTGACACACTAATGTATAACTGGGTCCATATAATAAGTAACGTTCACCCTAACATAATAAAGTATACTTTTTCTATAGTCGCTGAGTAAAAATACATAAATAGTTTTGTTAGCTTAAGTATAAGGTAATTTTTTTTGGTTTATCTCAATATTTCTCGACACCCCTTTAGCCAATCACTTGACACCCAAGGGTTTAGAGCCTATATTTACTTTTTAAAAATTTTGCTGCTGGCGTTTCAAATACGAAATTGTCTTAGAGATGTTTTTTTTTGCCATATAGGCCAATTATGCAAACTTAGCAACATTTTATTAGTGACGAAAGAAAGTGACCTCCTGGTTTCTCAATCCCACCTTCAATAAATCCAATTCAAAATCTACAGTCAACGGAAAAGGGTAGATATATTAATATTTGAAGATATATTATCATATATAGCAAATTCCTGCTTTATGCGGATGATTTAAAATTATTTAAATCCATAAAAGATGAAAATGATCAATTATGTATCCAAAAGGATCTTAATAGTGTTAAAGAATGGTGTATGAAAAACGACTTAACTTTAAATATTGATAAATGCTCGTCAATGATTTTCACAAGGAAATCAACGTATCCCAAAAAGATTTATCAAATTGACGGGGTTGATCTTTCCCTGGGAGAGTCTGTTCTTGATTTGGGGATTACCTTAGACAGGAAACTGAACTTCAACGAGCATGTTGATATTATCGTGTGCAAATCGTACAAGATAATGGGACTTATAAAAAGGTCATCCTTCAGTTTCAGGAATAAGTCGACTTTATTAAGGCTATTTTTCTCGCTCGTGAGGCCCCATTTGGAGTATGTGCCTGTGGTATGGTACCCTTACACTAATCAACAAATAAGCCAGATAGAAGCTGTGCAAAAGAAGTTTCTGAGGCATCTGTTTTACAGAAGTATAGGGTACCATGCTTCCTCGATACCATATGGACAACTCTTAGAGATGTTTGGGATGAGGTCGCTGGCGGAGAGGAGGAAGGTTGCACTTCTAAAATTCTTTTATAACATCCTCGGCGGAAGGGTTGACTGTCCGGAGTTGCTCTCTCGGGTGAGGTTTAGCGTCCCTGCTTTCAACTCGCGTAACAGATCCTTGTTCCACGTTGGGGCGACTCGTACTGTGTATGGGGAGAGAGCTCCCATACGCAATATGTCTTCTGTCGCGAATGCTTTTGCCATTGATATGATTTCGGTGAAATACAATGACTTCATGAAGAGTATAGAGACTGTTTTAGGTTTGAGAACTTCTCTTTGAGTCTGTTTGTTGTGCGGTTATATTTATACTTATCTTATGTTACAAATTTTTAGAGTTACTTATTATAGTGATATATTTATTTTATTGTTACGAATTTTTTAGAGTTTATTTATTATAGAGATATATTTATTTATTTTATTGTTACAATTTTTTAGAGTTTATTTATTATAGAGATATATTTATTTATTTTATTGTTATAATTTTTTAGAGTTTATTTATTATAGAGATATATTTATTTATTTTATTGTTACAATTTTTTAGAGTTTATTTATTATAGAGATATATTTATATTTATTTTATTGTTACAAATTTTTAGAGTTTATTTATTATAGAGATATATTTATATTTATTTTATTGTTACAATTTCTTAGAGTTTATTTATTATAGAGAATATTTTACAACCTTATTTTGCCCAAATCGCGGGTGGGGATAAGAGAAAACAAGGACCCCCTAATGGATCAACTGAGAGACCTGATCGAAAAGGTGGATTTAAAGGAATTCCTACAGATTATAAAAGATGTTTCGATTTATCAGTTAATAGATCTAGTTAATGATTAGTTATAATTGTATCTGCTTCGTCTTTTATATTGAATTATTATCGTTGTTGGGCAAGAATAGGTGTAACTCTTTATCGTGGGAGTATAGTTTGCTATGCTGAGTCTATCGGGTAGGACTTGTATAGGAAGATTTTGAGAAATGTCTTTTGGCTGAAAGAGAAAATTCAAATTTAAACATGAAAACAAACAAATTACTAAAAAAAAACTTTAGTTTATTTAACAAGCAATTACGGGCTTCAGATTTATTCAAAAAAAAATCAATTTTTTTATTGATTAGTTTTATTGAATTAGAAAATCAAAAAAATCAAAACGTTTGGTGTGAATTAATAAAAATTCTTTTTTTATTTTGTTTTAATCAAATTGACAATAACGATTAAGAATATATTTATAAAGAAAATTTTTTTTATTTTAGGAATATTTAATAGAAATATCTTATTATTATTAGCTGATTGAATAAATTTTAATTTTATTTTTTTTTGTTGGTTTAAAATTATTCATGAAAGTTTTTATTTCTTTTTGTGAGCTCAATTTATTGTCTTAAAAATCATTTAAAGTTCAAATTAATGCTATATGCTAATGCTTGCAATTGCAATAAAAATTGATATAGTATTTTTACTTGTTGGATGGGATCCCACCTTCTCCTTCGAAACGCCACGTCCTCTTGGGTGATGATGGTGATGTTTCTTTTTAGTTGTCAAGATGAAACCGCGTACCATGGAAAGACGACACCACCCGATGGTCCAGTATATGAGGTCTCGGAGGTGCAGTCAATAGAGCAAGAAAATTTTTCCAGCTGCTTTGTGTTATAGAAGTCGTTTTTTTTTTCTTTGTAGGTGAATTCATAATTCTTGAAGATAAGATATAGATTGTTTTTTTTTTTTTCTTGATAATGCCTTCCAAGCGATCGGTACTTCTATACCTCTTGGTATTATTACAATTTTTTTTTAAAAGCTATCAACAGCTGACTTGCCAGTCTAGAGCATAATAATCTTTTTTTCAGAAATTAGTTGTTTTTTTTTAATAAAAAAAAATTCTCTTTTTTTTTTTTTTAAATATAATTCTTTCTAATTATATCATTAATATTAAAAATAATACATCATTTTTTTTTTTTAAATTCAATATGATTAAAACAAAAAAGTAAATCAATAAAAATTGACATAATTTTCATATATCTTTACAATTTATTATATTTATTTTATTGTTACAAATTTTTAGAGTTTATTTATTATAGAGATATATTTATATTTATTTTATTGTTACAAATTTTTGGAGTTTATTTATTGTTGATGTTGGAATTTACGCACTATAGAGCTTTGGGCTTACTTATTTGATGTGTCTTTTTTTCTGTTTTCATCTCGTCTTCTCTACTGTTAATTTTGTATTCCACGGTCTCGTAACAAACCCATGTAATTGGACACAAGTGTCTGTATGGTGTTTATGTTTTAAATAAATAAATAAATAAATAAATAAATAAATAAATATATAGTAACATCCTTGAGAGGAAAAATATTCTTCCTAGCAAATATTTCTCGTTAAGGATTTACCAAAACAATATTTTAAAATTTTTTTTTATAAGTTTAAATAAAAATAAATGGTAGATCCTGGCATTTTCTTAAAATGGTGAAAATTATTAAAAAGTTTTTTCAAAGCAACTATTACTGATCCCACTTTTCACTTATTATTATTATTATTTTGATTAAATTTTTTATAGGTGTGATATATTATTCATATAATTTTTTTTTTCTTTTTGATAGTCTTTTATTAAATTCATTTTTCAAACTCAGGCTCATCACTTATAAATGACAAAAACGCGAAAATTATCTTAAATGATTAATTAGAAAATTAAATATGTGGGATAAAATTTTAACTTTTCCTTTGTAATAGGCCTACATACAGTAGTCACATCTGAAAATTTTGTTAACCGAGTGCCTTGTCCAGGCCGGAAATATTTGATTCTGAACCAATTTATTAACAAAGTTCAAATGTTTTGAAACATCACAATTTATTGCCATAGATAATTACAGTATTAATTCATAATTATTACAAAATGTGGTCTATAATTAAAAATTCTCCTAATAATAGTGAAATTTTTTTGAAGTACACTTTACTGATGAGGAAACATCCGTGCTCAGCGTCATCTTTGAATCGCTAGGTCAAGTTTGGAAGGGCAACTAAATATATCTCGACACAAAAAATCTGGTGTGACAAGCACGGTGCACAACTTTCTCTTAAGAAGAGTAAGAGCAAGTTGTGTGCTATGCGCCAGTCACACCAGATTTTAATTTTATTCTTTTACTTCCCTATTTGTACTTGTATTTTTCTTTTATGCTAAGCTTTTTTTTTTATAAATAAGTAGTTCATTTGCAAGGTTATTTGGCTATTTATTAAAAAACTTTCATTAAGATTTTTCTATTATAAAAAAAAAAGAATAGATAAATATTTCTGACAAACCGCCCCTTATTTGCTTACAAATTGTCTAATACAAACTGTCTCGGTCCCCAAAGACATTTCTCCAAATTACAACTATATAATTAGAGGAAAAGTGTTGTAGCTTCAGTGGCATCTCTGACGGCCTCTTGAGATAAATATTTCTCTTTTTTATAATTTAATTGGTTTTTGTTTGAGTGGCTGGGTCCGCCCCGACAGCAACGGCCGATTAGATTTTTATCACTTTTGATGCATTTAAAATGCAAAGTGTTTTTTTCGCTCCCTAAATACAACCACGAGCTCGGATAATCAACTTCTAGTGTCTTAATCTGACGTCTTCCCGAAACGAAGGGCTTCCTCTTCTCCTTCTTAATAATCTCACTTCATAATAAATTATTAACAAAACAAATCACCATATTTAATTTAATTATATAATTATGGTAATTGAAAAAAAAATATATGGAAATGTTTTCAAATTCGGAAGAAGGCTGTTATTATATAAAAGTTTTTATTTTTAAATTTTAATTATGAAATTTTTTGAACTGTCACGTTAAAGGGTAACTCCTGGCCTATCCATTTTGATTATGAACCGTCGTTTCGGTTTCGGCCAAAAATCCTGTTTTCTGTCCAGCCGAAACCTGAGTTTGGAAAAATGGGATCTCTTAACCTTCAGCAAGAGAAAGTTGTGTACTATGCTTGTCACACCAGATTTTTTGTGTCGTCATATATTTAGGTTCCGACATAATGCAAAGAATACATGAATATTTTTCTATACATCTATACAATCGTAACTTTAGAAATTAATAACTCAAAAGTTTATAGGACTTTCGGGACGAAAATAATTTTCCTATAATCCCTAGAAGGTCCTCTTTAAGCATAAAAAATTTGGTTTCGAAATTTCAACGGGAAGTTGCCTCTATAAAGCGTGACAGACAGACGGACATTAGCGAATTACATAAATAGATAATTAATACAAAATTTGTTCTATAATTAAAAACTCTCATAATAATAACACATTCTTTGTTCCTGAAAAATCTAGATTAATTTGAAATTAAAAAACTACTGAAATATCGGACACCAACCCTCAGGAAAAAAATCTGGTGTGGCTGGCGCACAGCACACAACTTTCTCTTACCTTCGGTAATCAAAAGTTGTGTACTGTGCTTGTCACACCAGATTTTTTGTGTCGACATGTATTTAGTTTCCGACAGTAAGGTACATTTGAATTCAAGATGTAAAATTTATCTCAGCCAAAAACATCGGAGATGCAAAAAGGGGCGCCTCGCATTATTTTTGCCTAGCGTCGAGGTGAAATCAAAAAAATGCGCCTCGCTTTTCTGATTTATATAAAAGCGAGGAAATATTTTCACTTAAATAAAACCCCTACAGAATTTTATTTGTTTCATATATCCTCGCTTTTATATAAATCAGAAAAGCGAGGCGCATTTTTTTGATTTCACCTCGACGCTAGGCAAAAATAATGCGAGGCGCCCCTTTTTGCATCTCCGATGTTTTTGGCTGAGATTTCACTTCTTTTTGTGAAATATTACAAGAAAATATTATTTATTAATTTTTGTTTATTAAATATTAAGTTATCCCATGAATAGATCTTTTAATATGCATTCCAAACAGTAAAAATTAAATACATCGTTTGGTATCCATTCGAAGCGATAAACATAGGATTTCACCAAATTTTATAAAATTTTAGGTTTTTTTATTTTTGTTATGTTGGTAGATTGTAAATACTTCGTTTGGTATTCATTCGAAACGATAAACATAGGATTTCACCAAATTTTATAAAATTTTAGGTTTTTTATTTTTGTTATGTTGGTAGATTGTAAATACTTCGTTTGGTATTCATTCGAAACGATAAACATAGGATTTCACCAAATTTTATAAAATTTTAGGTTTTTTATTTTTGTTATGTTGGTAGAATGTAAATACATCGTTTGGTATCCATTCGAAGCGATAAACATAGGATTTCACCAAATTTTATAAAATTTTAGGTTTTTTATTTTTGTTATGTTGGTAGATTGTAAATACTTCGTTTGGTATTCATTCGAAACGATAAACATAGGATTTCACCAAATTTTATAAAATTTTAGGTTTTTTATTTTTGTTATGTTGGTAGAATGTAAATACTTCGTTTGGTATTCATTCGAAACGATAAACTTAGGATTTCACCAAATTTTATAAAATTTTAGGTTTTTTTATTTTTGTTATGTTGGTAGAATGTAAATACATCGTTTGGTATTCATTCGAAACGATAAACATAGGATTTCACCAAATTTTATAAAATTTTAGGTTTTTTATTTTTGTTATGTTGGTAGATTGTAAATACTTCGTTTGGTATTCATTCGAAACGATAAACATAGGATTTCACCAAATTTTATAAAATTTTGTTTTTTATTTTTGTTATGTTGGTAGATTGTAAATACTTCGTTTGGTATTCATTCGAAACGATAAACATAGGATTTCACCAAATTTTATAAAATTTTAGGTTTTTTATTTTTGTTATGTTGGTAGAATGTAAATACTTCGTTTGGTATTCATTCGAAACGATAAACTTAGGATTTCACCAAATTTTATAAAATTTTGGTTTTTTATTTTTGTTATGTTGGTAGATTGTAAATACTTCGTTTGGTATCCATTCGAAACGATAAACATAGGATTTCACCAAATTTTATAAAATTTTAGGTTTTTTATTTTTGTTATGTTGGTAGAATGTAAATACATCGTTTGGTATCCATTCGAAGCGATAAACATAGGATTTCACCAAATTTTATAAAATTTTAGGTTTTTTATTTTTGTTATGTTGGTAGATTGTAAATACTTCGTTTGGTATTCATTCGAAACGATAAACATAGGATTTCACCAAATTTTATAAAATTTTAGGTTTTTTATTTTTGTTATGTTGGTAGAATGTAAATACTTCGTTTGGTATTCATTCGAAACGATAAACTTAGGATTTCACCAAATTTTATAAAATTTTAGGTTTTTTTATTTTTGTTATGTTGGTAGAATGTAAATACATCGTTTGGTATTCATTCGAAACGATAAACATAGGATTTCACCAAATTTTATAAAATTTTAGGTTTTTTATTTTTGTTATGTTGGTAGATTGTAAATACTTCGTTTGGTATTCATTCGAAACGATAAACATAGGATTTCACCAAATTTTATAAAATTTTGTTTTTTATTTTTGTTATGTTGGTAGATTGTAAATACTTCGTTTGGTATTCATTCGAAACGATAAACATAGGATTTCACCAAATTTTATAAAATTTTAGGTTTTTTATTTTTGTTATGTTGGTAGAATGTAAATACTTCGTTTGGTATTCATTCGAAACGATAAACTTAGGATTTCACCAAATTTTATAAAATTTTGTTTTTTATTTTTGTTATGTTGGTAGATTGTAAATACTTCGTTTGGTATCCATTCGAAACGATAAACATAGGATTTCACCAAATTTTATAAAATTTTAGGTTTTTTATTTTTGTTATGTTGGTAGATTGTAAATACTTCGTTTGGTATCCATTCGAAACGATAAACATAGGATTTCACCAAATTTTATAAAATTTTAGCTTTTTTATTTTTGTTATGTTGGTAGCACTCCTTCTTATCACGTTAATCTATTTCTATCTGAATGGATCTATCCTAAAAAATTTTTGTTCCATTAGGGATGAAAATTACTAATAATAATAGATATGTTCCTAGATGACGTCATCAGGGAGCAAAATAGTTAGAATTGTCTTTTCGCCATGTTAAAGATAGGACAAATTTGAAATTTTGAATACCTCTCAAAAAGTCACTTTTGATCCAAAATGAAATTTTATATCAAAGGTATCGGGTTTTTGATAGTATCTATTTGTATTTTAAATTTCATCCAAATCGGTCCAGCAGGGAAACCTGTAGCTTTGTCTAAAAATTTGAAAATTGAAGAAAAGAATGAAAAAAAAAAAAAAAGAAAAAAAAGAAAAAAAGAAAAAAAAAAAAAAAAAAAAAAGGAAAAATAAGAGACTAACTTTTGACCTTCCGAAATCGGCAAAATCTCAACTTTGAGCCTCTGCCATTCTGTTTGGGACTGGAATTTTTTTTTGAATTCGTGCTCAAAATAATCCTTATTTATTCTAGTTTAATATAAAAAAAAATTTGGCTCCGATATCTTAAAACCTTTTTGAGATATTCGCCCAGAAAGAGAAAAGTTTCTCAAAAAAATTTTTTCACGTCCCTATCTTTTATTAAGGATTTAAAATCATTCTTGATAATATAGACTAGGGACGACTCGTCCATCTAAATGCAATGGGCCATTGGCATCTATTGGAATGTCAACTAAATGGTAGTATTAAGAGTTTCTTTGCTTTCTTTTGCTTTTCACATGCTCGGCGACGAGTCGCTCCCGCGACTCTTGATAAGTATGGCAAAATGTTTATATTTTGATACCATGGCAACCATTTATCCTATCTTTTCTATGGAGTACAAGAGTAAAGTGGTCTTCAGAAGATTTCAATCACAAAATGAGAATATACATTTTAAAGAGCAACTAAAAAATAGTTGATATATGAATTTTAAAAAAAATCGTTGGAGCAAATTTAGAGAAAATCGAAAAAAACTGAAAAAGTGCATCAGTAAAGTACTAGTACTCTTTGGTCGATTTTGTTCAAAAGCTTCGTGTCACGTCCCAGGGGGGTGCCTAACTTAAATATAAAATTTCAACTTCCTAGCTCTTTTCGTTCTTGAGATATTTTGTTCACAGACACACACACACACACACACACACACACACAGACAGACAGACAGACCATGTCGCGAAAACCACTTTTTTGGATTCAGGGGACCTCAAAACGTGAAGATCCATCAAAATCTCGACATCGAATTTTTGACATGAATCCAATACTTTCTCTCTATATATATATTACATATATACATAGGTAAGAGAAAGTAAAAAAAATCTGGTGTGACTGGCGCACAGCACACAACTTTCTCTTACCTTCGGTAATCGAAAGTTGTGTTCTGTGCTTGTCACACCAGATTTTTTGTGTCGACATGTATTTAGTTTCCGACAGTAGGGTACATTGGATTTTAAGATGTAAAATTTATAAGTATGGGAAAATATTTATATTTTGTTACCATGGCAACCATTTCTCCTATCTTTCCTATGAAGCACAAGAGTAAAGTGGTCTTCAGAATATTTCAATGACAAAATGAGAATATACATTTTATAAGGAATCTAAAAAATAATTGATTTTTGAATTTTAAAAAAAATCGTTGGAGCAAATTTTGAGAAAATCGAAAAAAACTGAAAAATTGCATCAGTAAAGTACTAGTACTTTTTGGCCAATTTTGTTGAAAAGCTTCGTGTCACGTCCCAGGGGGGTGCCTAACTTAAATATAAAATTTCAACCTCCTAGCTCTTTTCGTTCTTGAGATATTTTGTTCACAGACAGACACACAGACACACAGACAGACAGACAGACAGACAGACCATGTCGCGAAAACCACTTTTTTGGATTCAGGGGACCTCAAAACGTGAAGATCCATCAAAATCTCGACATCGAATTTTTGACATGAATCCAATACTTTCTCTCTATATATATATTACATATATACATAGGTAAGAGAAAGTAATAATAGAAATAGTATTATATGGACCCTGTGTGAGAAAATTAACATTAAATTTTTTCTTTTCATTAGATTCTATATAATTTTTTTTGTCAATTGTGCAAGTAACATTAAATATAAATTTTTTTAGGACATATTTCATAAAAAATACTATTAATTATAGCATTTGAAACAATATTCCGTGCTTAACTCAATTTTGAATTTTTTGGCGCTTGGCACACTAATGCATAACAGGGTCTATATAAGATGCTACTTTTGTTTTGATTCTTACCGTTTGTAAACGTGTCAGTTTAGAATTCTATAGAACCTGCCAAAAAAAATTTTATATTATTTTATTAACTTTTCTTGGGGATTAAAAAAAAAATCTCTCCCCCTTTCCTTCAGTGTCTCGACTAACGAGGATATATTATTTTCTTGTTTAATCAAGAGTGATGTAGCGAAGATAATTATCGCGATTATTAGGTAAGATGTTTTCTCAAAATAGATTGTAAAGTTGTGTTCATATCCCCGCTATTATTCATGAGCTTAGTTTGAACCCTGAGCCGTTCTTCTTGCTGAGGGATCGAGGGGACTGATGTGACCCCAGCCCGACTCGGTCATCAATAAAAATGATTGACACTCGTAGGGGATGTTCATCAATTAAGAATGCTGTACAAGGCGACGAGACGAGGAAATACCACCACCTCCAAGCCAGGGTAGAAAAAAGCAAAAAGAAAACCAGAAGAAATCGATCGTAGCCAAGTACGATCAAGATAAATGAAAAGAGTGAGTGCCCCCGTTACCGTTACCGCTTTAGCAATAGCCGTTACAGCTATACAACCCTTAATCTACGCCCGTTGCTGCCGACAGATATTTGCTAACCCTGATTTATGAAATCACCCCTTTTTTTCCGAGAATACTCTGTTTTAGTATTTTTTTTAACCACACTCGACCGGCTTGAACATTAAATAATCGTGCTGACTCTACTAAATTTGCATCCTAGAACCATTAATATAGGGTCTATGTTTTTGTGCTCTTGTTGTCGAGGACTTTATATATTCTTGGCTTTTATATATAATGTTATATACAAAATATGTATTTCTCTCTTATATATACCTGCAATGTTTCATATTAATTAAATTCAACAGGAAATTAATGGTAATTTTTAACAGTGTCGCGATCGTTTCGTTAAAATGTTATGATTTACAGAATTTATATAATATTTTTTACGTTTTTCAGGAAGGATTCAATAATGTCTAATATTTAAAAATCTTCTTTCAATTATTAGTCCATCTTGTAGGATGTTGGGTCGTTTAATTATTATCTATCAGGATTTTTGATAATTATATTAAATAATATAGCCGGAAATAATATAAAGAACATAAGAATAAGCCAAGACAAACAAATAAAGTATTAGTAAAGGAAATTTATGATACAGAAGTTGGAATGGAGGTGAGTCCCCAGATTATCTCAAGTTGACAAAATAAGCATTTTAGAAAAAGTAAAATCTCAAATAATTCAAAATAGTTAAATAAATATAAATTACTAATTTTTAGTAGTTTAAATCGGCTATTAATTAGGAGCATTCTTGATGATAGAAAATTGTGTGCAAAAACTTTAAAAAGCACTAACTAATGGCGTCATTTTATCCCCATATGGCTGACTTCTCTGACAGTAACTATTGAGCAATCGTGCCGACTTATGGTATTTTGGATATATTTATCTCCTGGTGACCGCGGATTACTGGATGTTAAAAAGTAATGTAGAAACAGAGTTACTATACAACTCGGGTTCAAATCCCAATTGCGGTGAAAATTTGCCAATGTCTCTTCCACCTCTCTGTAATTGGAGTTCATCTCTGTTGAGTGATTGAAAAAAAAAAATAATTTCTTTATTTTACAAAAAAAACAAAACATTATTTGATATATTTTGTCAAGTAAAGTTTAATTTATTAAAAATATGAGTAGGATATGTCAAAAAAGGACTTCCACTAGAGACCATTTATACACTAATCAGGTGAGGATTAGTGATGACACGTCACAAAAAGGTGCAAGAGACGTTTTGGATGCCAACAAACAATTCGTCCTCTCTTCTCTTTTGACAGATACTGTCAGTGCTTGTCAAGTTAATGATACTTGTGTCTATTTGTATGCAATGCTTTTATTCCATTTGCAATTTTTCATCTCCCTTTATAATGTTTTGAAAAATTTCTATATTAAAGTTGTATATATAATCCTAAGTGGGCTTAAGAATAAATTCTTTGTTAGTTGAAAAATAAACATTATGTCATGATTTTTTAAATTTCTATTTCGGATTATAAACACCAGTTGAGAGAAATGTAGGAATTAATTAATAGAAAATATAGAAATAATAAATATTCATAAATAGGAAATGTCATTATACTCCTATTATTATCCGAAAAATAAACAATTGCATCTATCAAATTACTTAACAGGTAATAGTACTATTTTTTTTTGTTTTGTTTGGGAATTTTCTGAAAAAAGAGGAAGTTTGTCTATTGGGTTACCTCTATTGAAACTCCCTATCAGTTCTAATCTCTAAAAACAGACGTTAAAATTTAAAATAAACAAATGGGTGTAAAAAGTAATGTAGAAACAATCAGCGTTAAAAAAATGCTATTCTCTAAACAAAGTTTTAACAGCCACGTTAACATGTTGCTTTTATTTCAAAGCTATCAAATTCATAACCTTACTTTTTAGGTTAAGGATGCCATGTTTATTTTAAACACGACGTTAAAATATTAAAGGCGCCCCCTAGCCATGGCATTAATTTTTAACACTATTTATTAAATGTTAAAGCTTTGGCTTTAAATTTTTTGCTTACAGAATAGCTATTTGAGGCAAGGAAGTGATTTTGAATAGCATTTTTTTAACGCTGATTGTTTTTACATAACTTTTTAACACCCATTTGTTTATTTTAAATTTTAACGCCTGTTTTAGAGAATAGACCTGTATATGTTAAATATTTGACATTAACTAACTAAAACATAAAATTTATATTTTTGTTTTATTATTAATTAATAACTTATCACCTCACTTTCGATTACCGAAGATTCATTGTGTGCTGTGTGTGCGGCTAGTTACACAATTTTTCCTAAGAAGTGTTGTGGGTTGCCCTTCTCCAGGAGTTGTCGGGTTTGGGAAGAATATATGTATTAATAATGCTTTTTAATTTCTTGATTAGTTGATGTTCCGACAATACCGAGAGCGAGAGAGAGAATCCTCTCCAGGTAGTGGGGGATGGCCTTTAAAAGCATTTTTCAAGACCATATTCTCCCATTCCCGTGGGAACAAGGATACACAAGCAATGACAAATTTTGTTTTTCGAATCTTATTTTAAATTAGAATTTTGATTTCCAAATTTCATATTTTGTATCTCTCTCTCTTCCTTTTTGGCTTCACATCGGCGTAAGATAAGATATATTGCGAATATAATCTCATGTTGTTCGAATAAAGAAAATAAAAAATTTATTTTTTAAGGAGTAATTTAAGCTTAATTTAAACAGCGTAATGACTCTTTTCTTTTAATAGGCCCATTTGATAAAGAGGTTCATCAGATAAAAATATCTTTGGTTAAATTTATTATGATAGTACTGCACGCTATCTCCCTAAGCCTACCGTCGTTTATCGGGTGGTAAATTGTTAAGAAAACAAAGCAGTGACGTTTGTTTTAAATTCAAACAGATATTTTGTAAAAAACGTAAAATAAATTTTGAAATTTCATTTTGTATAAAATAATACGGAAATTTTCAAATCCTCTTAGCTAATTGACTTTTAAAAAGATTATTTTCCTACTTTTTTTTTTTTTATTTTAGGGGTGACCCTCGTCATTCCCTTCCTCTCTTTCTTAATACCAATAAAGAATTTTTAATAGGAGTCTTCGAAAAGGAGTTAAATTTTAATATTTCTGTATGGTGTTCATATGTTCTACATTTTAAATTTTAAAATACCGATTGGCCTTCAAAAATAGTACTTTGGATATTATATAATTTACCTTTTATTTATTTATACTTATACCTGAATAATAAGGAAATGAATGAATGAAAGTGACGACCTTGGCCTTCGTACTGGAAAAAAAACTCGTCTGGCCAATTTACACCTTGATAATCATCAAAAAAACTAACAATCTTTTGAAGTCCGAATTTAAAATAAATACGTTCGTCCTTATTAACCCTTTTACCATTTGTTATTATTATAATCTGGGGTGAAAAAATTTGTTCCTTATTGATAGGCAACCAATTTAACCAACTAAAAACGTCTGTGGATCAATTTCTAAAATGACTATAGTTAAAAACCATTACTGAGTTGATTTTTTAGGATTATCGAACTTGTATCAACGAAACCAGAAGTAGATACTTTATTCATCTCATGGTTAATAATTTCAATAATCACCAAAACTACTTTTCTGTATTCCAAAAAAAAAAATATACACTAGACCTCCCTTAACGAGCACCTCTCATAACGAGTAATTCGCATAACGAAATAATAAAACAATGACTCGCTTAATGGGCGACGTTTCGCATAACGAGTACAAAACACGGACTCGTCAAAATAAGTCTTTCCAATTTATTAAATGTCCCCGAAGAAAAACCCGCAAGAAAACACCCATAAGAGAGTAGTTTTTTGACATGGAACGCATCTTCGTATTTTACATTAATTTATATGAGAAAAATTGTTTCGCATAACGAGTGTTTCGCTTTACGAATTTGATTCTGGAACGAATTGTGCTCGTTAAGCGAACTTCCCCTCATAAAAAAATTTACTTAATTTGTCTTTTAGTACTTTTATATTTTACTTTTTTAACCTCTAATTCTCATAGCCCTGGGGTATAACAAAGAGGTAAAGGTCTAACTCATCTACTTTATTTTTTTCTAGACGGTTCTCTTCCCGTCCTGTGCGAGAAATATTTATTAAAATTTTATTGGCTACTAAT
>JAKCPI010013040.1:0-10964 GCA_023213315.1 Euborellia annulipes | reverse complement strand
ATTATTTCAAATAATGGAATTGAAATAGAGTTTTTGAAATACATTTGTATTTTGTATTTCTTTTTTTTTTAATTTCCCATCTCTCAACAGAGATTACTAACTCCAATTACAGAGAGACGGAGGAGACATTGGCAATCTTTGAAAATTTTCACGGCAATTGGGATTTGAACTCGAGTTGTATAGCAACTCTATTTGTTTATCCTAATAACCCCGAGCCTCCTTTTTTAAAGTTTTATTAAGTATTTGTATTTCAAATTCTTATATCAAAGTATTTTGCCCGATTCGAAATTTCAAATTTTTTTTATTTTTTATTTTACTGAGATATACGGCTTAACATTCAATCTAACTGAGTATTTAAGCCATTTGGATACCAAATGGCTTAAATAGAAATGCCTGAACCCCCAATAAATATATTAATCAATAACGGTTATCGTCAAAGTCTTATATGGCCTGAGTTGCCGAGAAGACTGTGTGAATGCTTGTGTGAGTGTGAGTGTGAATGTTAAAAAAAAAAAAAATCTAACTGAAATTATTATAATGTAAAGATGTGAAATTGTTCCAAGACGACAGGCTATTTATAAACATGTCTGCCATTGTATTTTGTATTTCAAATAGTATTTTACCCGGCCCTGTCATAATAATAATAATAATAACTCATTATGTTTCAATTTTTCAACCCAAAAAATGTCTATAGAATGTATGGAGATATGTAATTTTATATGACGCCCGCGGAGTTATGATGCATTTTCAAGATCATTTGGTTTGGCCACCTCTGGTTTAAATGATCTCTTGAGAAAGGAGAAGCCATCAACCAACACAGACACATATTTTCATTTTACATAATTTTATTATTGTATATACAATTTAGTTGCTATTTATTTCAATTAGCCACTCTAAGTATTTATAAACGAAGTGTTTTAATATTTGAAAATTATTCATTTTAATGATATTTGGTTAGATAATTAAAATGAAAATTAAATAGATTTTCTAAATAGATAAAATAGAAAGGAATAATCGTTTGTAGATAAGAAAAAGGTAATTTAAATAAGAAAGATGGATTACCTGGGTGATATCTTGAGGAGCGTGGAGGTAACATTTTCAACCAACAAAGGTGTCCACTCAACTGAGAGAGTGTTGATGCCGGCCGGCGTTGGTTAGCAACGGAGGGAGGGCAGCCGGCCAGTGGAGGGGTCAACAATGAAGGCGCGAGCCAGGAGAGGGGAGGGTTTAATTATAGCCTCGACGGAGCTAGAAAAAAGAAAACTAAAATTAATATCACCTTTACCCTTTGTGTCATCATTCAAAGGGTGAAGGTATAGTTCAGTATGTGGAGGATTATCCTGAATGCTTGTCAATTAAATTATAATAAGGAAATTTATATTTTTTTAAATATAGAGAAAATTATTTCACATAATTATATAAATTAATACTTATTAATATAAATAAATAAGGCCTAAATGGCCTTCGATGCCGAAAAAGGCCCTAATTAAAAAAAAAAAATAAATTTAATATTAGGCTATACCTTATATTATTCAAATCATCTATGAAGAGGAGTTTTTCGGGGGGGGGGGGGGGGGATCTGGTGTGACTAGTCACACAACTTTCTCTTACTTGTTGCATTCTGTACTTGTTTACGAGATTTTTTGTTGTGTCGAAATAGATATGAACACACACTCCGATAGACCATTTTAAGGGACCCACTTTTTTGAATCAGAGACCCTCAAAACGAGTATTTCCATCAACATCAAATTTTTGACACAATCGCAATATTATATATATTATATATAAGTAAGAGAAAGTAAAAATATAGGCCTATATAGGCCTACAAATCAAATTTATAACTATTGATTTTTAAAATTGTATAGGCCTATAAAAAATAAAATTTATTATAATTTTCAAGAAAAATTTTTTTCTCAAAACTCGAGGGGAGGAGTAATTATCCCCTTTACCTCCGCGCCTTGTATTCAAATTTCTGTTGTCGGATCAGAGTAAATTTTTAGGACGTCTTGAAAAGTTTTTTTTTTATATAATTTTTCAAATTACAGCGTAACGAAATTTTGTGATTATTTGTAGACAAAACTTTTTTACGGCCCAAATAGAATAAATATCACATATTGTCTCTGGCAATTTTTTAGATATATTTTTCCGATCATATAAATGTTTCGTTTATCATCTAATAAAATAAATGCATCTCTCTCTCCCCCTTCTCTTTCAATGTTAAAAGCACATAAACGTTTTTTTTTCAATACCAATTTTATCTCCATTATGATATTTTTAAACATATTTTTTTATAATAGCACACGGTATATATGAATATGTATGTATATTCAGGTCAAATATAAAAAGAAAAATACCCGTTTAAATAAATAAAAATATATATTTAATCTGTCGATAAAAAGCAGATGATTGTAGCTATTTATGAACAAAGATAAATATTTTATTTTCATCAGTAGAGAAATTTTATTTTAGCAAAAAATGACTTTCATATATATATAATATATATAGATATTTTTTTTGTATGCTAGGAATACGGTTTTATTTAAAACAAAATTTATTTATTAAAATTTGCTGTTAATTGCAAAAATTATTATTAAGATAAAACAGAATTTGGTAGTACTTGACATGATAAAGTAGTTAAATAAGTATTGATTTTAGTTTAGGAAAGAAATAAGTTCAGAAAGTTTTATTGGAATGTTTAGAGATCCCTTAAAGTTATGCAACCAAATTCAAGAACAAACAAGTTAGGTTGCATATTTGCGAAGTTGCAGGCAAATTTAAAAAGTCAATAAATTTTTTATTTTAAGTCAGGGGAACATTAAAATATTTAATTCGATAAAGTGTTAAATAACGCAAAAAAATTTTGGGGAGGGCCTAACTCAGATATAAAGGTCTCGCCTCTTTTTCTATGATTTGGAGGTTGGCTTTATGAACAATTAAATGTTGTATATTTATACGAGAAAGAAAAAAGAAGTGAATGTTGAGGCACTGATTAGAAAGAGGCCGCCACACGCGGGCCTTTGTTAGGTATTGTATGTGAGGTTCCTATTTGAAAAATCTAAATATCAATGAGAGAAGTCACCGAAAGCGGGCATCGCATCTAGTCGGTTTTTACTAATTTGGTATATTTTGATTTTAATTTAGATCTTATAAAAAATAATTTAAAGCCGCCACACGCGGGCCCTTGTTAGGTATTGAATGTAAGATTCCTATTTGAAAAAAAAAAAACTAAATATCAGTGGGAGAAGCCGACCGAAAGCAGGCAACGCAGCTAGTATAATAGGCCTATATAGTATATTTTGAATTTTATTTTAAATCTTATAAAAATAATTTAATCTAGGGTTGAGTTGCAATCCCTTGGATTAGATGTCATCCACCACTGCATATAAATGAATTGATTAATCTATATCTATTAAAAAATGGAAGTAAATATCTACGGGTGGCCCAGGAGGTCGAAATTTGCCTGATTAGCTGCCCACCGAAGACGGGCGACGCAGCTAGTTAAATTTAAATGCAACAAATACACGAAATAAGTCATCTAAATGAATGAAAAAAATCTGGTGTGACTGGCGCACAGCACACAACTTTCTCTTACCCTTCGGTAAGAGGAAGTTGTGCACCGTGCTGGTCACACCAGATTTTTTGTGTCGAGATATATTTAGTTTCCGATAGCACCTTAGTTTCAAACTTGGATTTTAAATGTTGACTGCTTCAAATAAACTATGGTTATTTTTCAAAATTTTAATCTCATATTTGGACATTTTATACACAATATAGAATCGTAAATAAATACAAAATTTCATAAGAATTGGAAAAAAAAATTTTAAATGCCTAAAAAGTTCTAAAGGGGACCCCTTTTGAATCGAAATTAACATACAAATCCCTATAGGAAATTAACATTGTTCCTATGCAAAACATATAACCAAGTATTTATTAATTTAAATAAGCGAAAAATGTAGGTACCGCCTAGCCATCTAGATCGCGCCTCAGCAGCGGAGAAATCTCAACGCTTGATTTGAGCGGCGTTTCTCTAGTAGACTGAAATCAGCGATCTATCATAATTTAAATAAGCGAGTGCGTACTGTGGTCCAACAGTAGGGCGTGTTGAGCGTAAATCGACAAGATCCGTGGTGCAAATCCCGGCGGTACCTACATTTTTCGCTTATTTAAATTAATAAATACTTGGTTATATGTTTTTCATAATTACCTCATGGACCAACACATGATATATATAATTCTTTATTGTTCCTATGCGAAGATAAGGTGGAAAGGGGAATTTAATAAAAAGAGTAGAGAGAGACGATAATGTTTGCAAGTGAGAGAGAGACATATATGTTTTCTTTGAAACAATTAAAGACACAAATAAATTTAAAAAAAATGGGAATTTAAATAATAATTGATTTTTAATCTAATAAAAAGAAAAAGATTTAAATTCCGTTACCATGGCAACCAGTTCTATCTTTCCTATGAAGAACAAGAGTAAAGTGGTCTTCAGAAGATTTCAACGACAAAATGAGAATATACATTTTAAAGAGCATCTAAAAAATAGTTCATTTATGAATTTAAAAAAAAATCCTTGGAGGGAATTTTGAGAAAATCGAAAAAAACTGAAAAAGTACATCAGTAAAGTACTAGTACTTTTTGGCCGATTTTGTTCAAAAGCTTATTTTGAGATTCTTCAAAGGTACCTAAGTTAAATATAAAATTTCAATCCGCTAGCTCAACTCCTTCATGCTAAAAATCTGTCCACACACACACACACACACAGACACACATACATACACACACACACACACAGACCAATTTGCGGGACCCACTTTTTTTGGACTCAGGGGACCTCAAAACATGTATATCCATCAAAATCTCGACATCGAATTTTTGACATGATCGCAATACTTTCTCTCTATATATATATTACATATATACATAGGTAAGAGAAAGTAAAAGATTTAGATATAAACTGCAAGAATATTCCTATGCATTGGTCAATTAGCCTATACTCACGTTTGTAATCCATTTGCTAATCTATGCTACATAGGCCTACCTATTAGCCCATCCAACAAACTTGTCCTGACTTGCATACTGACCCTTGCAAGAGAGTCAAGCAGAGAGAGCCAAATCAATTAGCCTACATTATTATTTGTATTTAAATATTTTATTTATTTATTTTATTAAATCAAAAAAATAAATTCACTCATCGCCTTCGGACCACCTTCATATATAAAAACATTTTGTTATATTCCTACACGGGCCCTATGAATACATTTTTATAAAATCACAACTACATATAAAACAGTATATAAATAATAATTTTTTGTGAAGCCATTTATATTTCTAATATTTAAAATAATAAACCAAGTATTAATGAACGTGGAGAGATAAAAAATACCTCAAAAGTCCTTAAAGTTTAGAAGAAACGCGAATTTTTTACTGGAGCCCAGGCTGGACGCGTCTGCACCAAGCGGCGCCATGTTCCAAATGAGGTTGAACACGAATAACACAGAAGGTGCTTCTCTTATCACTGCCCCCTCTCTACTGAAGCCTCTTTGACTTTGCTATTAAATATAAAGGAAACTTTACTCATTGACTTAGCCTGTAGACTCGAATTCCAGCTGCTCTATGAGGATAGATAGCCAATGGCGTGCCACCTTCGGATAGAGCCTCCGAGAGTGGGGGAGGGGAGGGGGTGGGGACGGACTCCTATGCTAATAGATAATTGGCAACGATCCAAATTATTTCAATTAGAAAGAATATAAATTATTAGAAAATAATTTTAAATGGGAAATTTGAAGAAAAATCATTTTAATTTAAAAAAAAAGTAAAAATCATATCTCTTTAAAAACGAATACAGTAGCCAATTTTTACTTTCACGAAATCGTTGAAATGGTAATAAAATATAAATATTTTTCTGTTTATAAACTTTACATTTTTACTTTCTCTTACCTATATATGTTAACATATAGAGAGAAAGTATTGGATTCATGTCAAAAATTCGATGTCGAGATTTTGATGGATATACACGTTTTGAGGTCCCCTGAGTCCAAAAAAGTGGTTTTGGCGACATGGTCTGTCTGTGTGTCTGTGAACAAAATATCTCAAGAACGAAAAGAGCTAGGAGGTTGAAATTTTATATTTAAGTTAGGCACCCCCCTGGGACGTGACCCGAAGCTTTTGAACAAAATCGACCAAAGAGTGCTAGTACTTTACTGATGCACTTTTTCAGTTTTTTTTTATTTTCTCAAAATTCGCTCCAACGATTTTGATTAAAATTCAAAAAACATTTTTTAGATGCTCTTTATTTTGCCATTGAAATCTTCTGAAGGCCTTTTACAGAACGATGTTTAAATTTACTAGAATTTTTGAGAGGTATTTATTTTCTGGTTTAGAGATACGGCCATTATTATTTACATCTTGAATTCTAATATATCGGCGGAAACTAAATATATGTCAACACGAAAAATCTGGTATGACAAGCACAGAACACAACTTGCGATTATCGAAGGTAAGAGAAAGTTGTGTGCTGTGCGACCATAAATAAATAAATAATAAATAATAATAAATTTTGAGGTTATCTGCAGAATAAAGTGCCAAGCTCCCGCACTCTGACTAGTTCACTCTTTGACTTACTTAACATTCATGATTCTTTCGTTCTTTTCATTTGCGCGCGCTATTTGTTTTGATTCTTTCGTTCTTTTTTACAAAGTCAGGCACGCTATTTGATTTGTCACTAAGGCCGGGAATTTCCTAGTCTTTTTTTAATTTTTTTTAATCGAAGGAAACCGAACTGCAACCGAAGGACCGAAACAATTAGGTCGTGATCCCTGAAGGTTTTGTCACTAGTGCGACTTCGGTTCGTTGTTGGGCTCGTGTCAACAACCAACCAGTTAGGGAAGCGACATGGTACACTTAAAAAATTTTCGACCCATCGGGGCCCGAAAATTTTTTTTTAAAAGCTACCTATTCGCTTCTAACTGGATGGTTTTGAACCGAACTGAGCCGAGCCGAACCGAAACCGAACCGAACCGAGCCGAGAATTCCCTAGTTGTTTTTAATTTTTTTCTAAAAATAAAAGAACCGAACTTAAAACCGAAGGTCGGGACTCCCTGCAAGTTGTTTAAAAAAAAAAGATTCTTACCTGCCGAAATTAAAATGCCGAAAAAATGGGAATTCTAGATAGCAAAAATGGCAAAATGGCAAAAAACAATAGGCAGGGGACGTCTTCAATGAAGGGAAGTCCAGGAGATGAATGTAAAAATGTCGTCTTATAAAAATGAAATAGTGTGAACGAATCCCAAAAGAAGAACGAAAGAATCACAAATGAATCACCTCAGCGCCCTCTAGGTCCTGGCATGGCCTGGCACTTTATTCTGCAGATCAACCAATTTTGATTTTAATAAATTACATTTTTTTCAAAGCCCCGTACCTAGATCCGAGCGTCAGTCCCTTGGCTTATGTTAAATTTGAAAAATATCTAATATTATACACTGTTGATAAAATAATTATCTGGAAATATAATTAATAATACAAAAAAAAAATCTGAGTGTTACTATGTGCCTAGAAAACTTTTGAAAAAATTATTTTAATTTTCTAAAAAGAATTTTTTTGCCCCCCCCCCCCCCCCCCCTGATTCAAATTCGTTCCGGCGCCCCTGAATATATTTATATTCCGAAATTCTACTAGTTTTTCAATTATTTTTTGAATATCATTTAGAAAATATGGGGATTGACTTCCCCGAGACTTTCTCAAACAAAAAAATTGAAAATTTCAAAATTAAAAAAAAAACTTTTTAAGTAAAGTAATACTTCCAAGTGACGTATTTACTCCAAAAGTTGATAGAAATCTACAATTTTAGTGTAAGGAACAAATACCAAATTTCATCGATCTAGCTGCTTTGGTTTTTAAGCTATCGTGTTCACACACACACACACACACACACAGACATAATGCCAAAAATGGTTTTTTTGGACTCAGGGAGGTCTAAAACGTGGAGAAACATCAAAATCTCGAAGTCGAATTTTTTTACGATTACAATACTTTCTCTACACGAGAAAGTAAAAAGTGGTCTTTTTTTAAATCAATGAATTGAAAAGAATCACACTAACAGATTCGGATATTTATTACTTAAGTAATAGAGTGCACACTAAGAAAAACAGCTAGCTGGTTTTATTTCTACAAGACCTATTTTAAATTGAATTATTACCTTTTATTTTATTGGTGTCCAAGATGAAATCATGTAGTACGTATGAAGAACTGTTGCTTAAATGGTCCTGTATTTTCAGCCGTAAGGAAGTTGGAGAGAAGGAAGATCACGTTGGAAATTATTGGAAAGTGATGAGAGAGGCATGAATAACCTGGGAATAATTCAAAAAGGAAAGTTAAAATTAAAATAATTCTGGATTTTAAGGAATTGATAGTTTCAGGATACTAAATTTTGGGTCAGCAATGACCCCTGATATGTTAAATTTTCATAATAAAACATTTGAGTTATAAAATATTTTTTTTAATAAAATGTGCTCTGAGCAAAATAAATTTAATTCTAGGCTAAAAACAATAGTACATTTTAAAAAAATATTACAAAATATAAATCTTAAGAACTAAAATAAATAAAATAGAATCTGGATGTTCATTGGCAAAAAATGAAGAGGAGGATTTTTACAAGTCTTTCTTCGTTGTCTCATTTTGGTTGATAAGCCAGCCCCTCAGTGCAGGTAGACATTTCTGAGAGAGTTGTCATTTTTTGTTTATTAAAACTTTTGTGGGTTGTGTTATTATTATTATGGGAGTTTTTGATTATAGACCACATTGCTATTAATTATTTATTAAAAATATAAATACTGTACAAGGTTTCGATTGCTTATTCTGCACTCGTTTTCAAATACTGTGCCTTAGCTCTGACTCAAGTGAACTTAAGTTAATTAGTACAAATGTAAAGGAGGTATATAGCTGAATGTTGATATTCAAATAGGTAGAAAGAATGAACAAAGCAGTTAGTTTATATTTCAACTTATTATCAAACCAGGGCAGACGATAATAAAATGAAATATAAACTAGTTGCTTTGCTCATTCTTTCTACCTATTTGAATACAAATGTGGTCTATAATTAAAAACTCCCATTTTTGTCATTTATTATAAAAAATAATAATTTTTAATAATCTTCTTTAAAAGCCTACCCTGGTGATTATCACAAAAATATTGCAATTAAAATATTAAAAATAGTGTTATAAATCATATTTGAAAACATATTTTTTAATATCTTTTAATTTTGTACTGATGATGACCAGGCGTGATGCCGGTCGAAATATTTACGAATTAAATTGATGTGAGAGGCGTCCACTAACGGCTGGTTTTATTCTCCAGTTCCTTCTTTTAATTTAATAATGAAAAAATTAAAAGATACTTTTGATGGATTTAGGATTCATTAAAAATCAATATTTTTTCAAATTCACCAAAATATTACTACTATATGTGTTTGAAGAATAGATTGTATGTCTAATTAAATAAGTAATGGATGTAGAGAGTAGGGACGCCGAAAACCTTGTCGGCGCCCCTTTCCTCTCCCATCAAAAAAAAAATGTTTAAATTTTAATAATTTTAATTTTTTTTTCATTAGAAATTTGTAGAGCTGATTCTTTAAAGGCCTTCGGACCCGAGGATTTATTAATATATCTCCTGTACTGCTCTGTCGGTGGCACTTGATCCACCAGTAAAATATATACTGGTATACTCACAAAATATTGTTTAAAAAACCTGAATCGTTAAAAATAGGTCTCAAAAACTTTTTAACTATAAATTACAAAAACAATTTATAGCTGAGATGTTATATTAATAAGAAGGTAGAAATGAGAGATGTAGCCAAGGTTATTTCTTTAATGACACAGCTGATGTTTCGTGTTTGAACCATCCTCAGAGCTGGCGAAAAGTCATTATGAAAATGTCATACTGTGTATATATTTATTACGGTATATAAGAGTTGTTCGACAATGTATAAAATCCACTATAACACTTTCATAATGACTTTTCGCCAGCTCTGAGGATGGTTCAAACACGCGAAACGTCAGCTGTGTCAATTCAACGAATAAAGAAATAACCTTGGCTCATCTCATTTCTACCCTCTTATTAAAATTAACTATAAATATTCTTTCGGTTAATGTCAACATACAAAAAGATTAATTTAGGCGAGACTGACTTTTGAACATGACGTTTTAAAAAATTGTCGCTCAACTTTTGTGGGAATTATTTGGACCCTGTTATGCAATATTGTGTCAAGCGCCAAAAAAAATTAAAAATTGAGTTAAGCACGGAATATTGTTTCAAATGCTATAATTAATAGTATTTTTTATGAAATATGTCCTAAAAAAATTTATATTTAATGTTACTTGCAAAATTGACAAAAAAAATTATATATAATCCAATGAAAACAAAAAACTTTAATATTAATTTTCTCAAATCTCGGTAGCTGGCGCTTGACACACTAATGCGTAACAGGGTCCATTTATACAGAGAGTAGGATTAATGCAAGATATATATCGACGTTCTAATTAGTAAAGTGCCTAACTCCATTTTTGTTTATTTTTCAAGAGAGCCAAAAAACATTTCATTGTCATTGTTAGAGCTACTGTTAAAAGCAACTTTGCGAACTGAAAAATTTGAATGATATTTTTCAACAGAAAATACAAAAAAAATGATTTTCGAACAAAAGTGGAGTTAGACACTTTTCTACTGAGAGCGTCGATATGTGTCTAGATCCACAACTGTCTTCGTCTTTGTTTGGAGTTCCCTGAAGCACGTGTTGTAACTGAAAAATGTTTGCATGATATATTTTATGCTGTAGTTTTTATTTTTTTAAGCGAATAGTGTTTTACCATTTAAAAGAGAGACATATTACATAAATCTTAATATCCGAGATAGGGGCTAATATAAGTTGAAAAAAGGAAGGCATCCTGTGTTTTTTCATTATTACATATATA
>JAKCPI010013039.1:0-27089 GCA_023213315.1 Euborellia annulipes | reverse complement strand
TTTATTTAATTATCATAGGTTGGATATTAATGAATTTTAGATTTAAAAAAAAATGCGCTTATCATAATATTTAGAAATTTTTTGCATTTTCAACAAATATTAAAAAAATAATATTTTTTATTATTTTTTAATAAATTGAAACTAAAGAAAAAAGCTTTCTATTAAGTAAAATTCTCACGAATTTAATTCATAAAAAATAAAATAAAATAAAAAATAACTTTAAAATGCCTGAGTAATTTCGGCCCATAGATTCACCGTGGCCTCCTGGTGCCCTTAAGAACAAATTTTCCGATTTGCTATCATTAGATCGCCGTCAAGGGGAGGGGGAGGGAGGTGAAGAAAAATTCTTTCTTATCTCTCTCTCTTTGCTTCCTATTGTCTCAAACAACGATTCGATCCTTGCTTTTCATTTTTTTTTTCTCTTTTTGTAAGGTTGCCAGTTGGTCTTTTTCTTTTTTTTTTTTTAAGGAAATCGACACCCCCCTTTACTTGGGCGCCGAAGGCAATTTTATTTCTGTTTTTATCAAAAGATGAAATCTTAAATGGCACCCAACAACAAACAGCTATTTGTTTCTAGGCTTTTTTTTTTTTTTTTTGTTTTGTTTTATTCTCCGAGAGAGATCTTTAATCGTCATTGGATATAAAATAAAGGCATAGGGATAGGAGAGGAGAGAGAGGACACATACACCCGGAAGCTATTCGATTGTATCGGGCACAAGACAACAATAGGCGAAATATCCTTTTCAAAGAATTGCCATTTCCGAGTGTGGTTCTGGTGGGGGGGATTTCAAAGAGAGATATTCAAAAAAAAAAAAATTGTAACAAAAGGAAAAGAGGAAAAATTTTAATAAGGCATTAATATTGATACAAATTACAGTTTTTTTGGATTCGAAGGAAATGCGGCTCTATTTTTTTTTTTTTTTTTTTTTTTTCTTTAAATTGTTTACTAACAATTTTGATTCAACTTCTTTTAACAATAAAATGATGAGATGTGATATATTTTACCTAAAAAAAGTTAAGTCTAATAAGAGAATTTTGATATATATATGAAGGTCATTGAAAATTCCAAACTTTTCATTTATAATTGGACTCTGTTACGCATTAGTGTGTCAAGCGCCAACTACCGAGTTTTGAGAAAATTAACATTAAAGTTTTTTTTTTTTCATTGGATTATATATAATTTTTTTTTGTCAATTGTGCAAGTAACATTAAATATAAATTTTTTTAGGACATATTTCATAATAAATACTATTAATTATAGCATTTGAAACAATATTCCGTGCTTAACTCAATTTTTAATTTTTTGGTTTTTGACACACCATTGCATAACAGGGTCCATTTATGAATAAATAATAATAATTTATACAAACTTTTTTATTTTTATTTTTTGAATTGAATCGAAAATAGCTCTGAGATATTTCATAAAAAGAAGGGTGGATTTTTATTTTATTGGAATAAAGTTTAGTATATATAGATTACCATTAGTTGTTTGTTGTTGCCTGTATTATTCGGATGTTTGATATTGTATTTTTCTTCATTTATAGGATTATTGTATCTTGGAATTGCAGAGAAAGATATTCTAATAATATCGGACATTGCTTGCAAGGGCTTAGAGGAGGGAGAGAATAAAAAAAAGAGAGAGAGAGAGATGAGAAGTTTGAGTGAGGGAGAGAGAGAGGGAGCAACTGAAAGCCAATATTTTGCATTCTATCTGTTCAGGGTAGTTATTGTTGTTGTTGTTGTTGCTGTTGCTTGAGGAGAGGCAATATGGATTATTGAGAAAACTCATAAACATTCAGAGATATTCTTATTGGAATTCTTTTTTTTTTTTTTTTAACTTTGTCCTACTTGGGATTGTTGATAATAAATATTTATTTCGTTGTGGAGGTAAATGCATGCATGTAAATGATTCGAAATCAGGATTTAGCCAATCACGTGATGACATATGTTTATTTGAATCTGTAAATCTCCAAGCATGGAAATTTACTTATAGTCCCAGAGCTGGCGACAAAAATGGGCAAGAGCTTTTTCTGAAGGCTAATATTTTCAGAATAAGTTGCATTTTAGTGATGGAAAGATATTCTAGAGTCAGCACTTGCAGTACCAGGGCCTTTGGCAGGAATAAGTCGGTAAAGTTAGTGGAAGATGGTTTTTCGCAAATATCTCGAAAATAATGCGGTTTTCAGCAAAAATTCATCTATACAAAAATAATTGAAATTGAATTACAAACAAAAATGGTCTAGTACATAATCACGCTAAAGTGAACGGTTCGGGAGATATAGAGGGGTACAACTTGTAATTCGAACATTTTTTCTTGGCTGCCATTATACAACCTTCACTAAATATCTACACCCATAACTTTCACCTCAATAAATAAAATTTATAAATAAAGTAAAAAAAAAAAAAAAATTAACCAACGACACACGGTGTTCCCAGGCGGTCACCCATCCAAGTACTGACCGTGCCCGATGTTGCTTAACTTTGGTGGACCAACATGGTATGGTTGTTGGTTGATTTATGACTCTAAAAATATGATTATTTAATTTTTTTTTTTTTTTTTTTTTTTTTTTCAATATAGGAAATAAACGTTGTTACTTTCATACATAACAAGTATTTTTTTTTTACTTTCTCTTACCTATGTATATATGTAATATATATATAGAGAGAAAGTATTGGATTCATGTCAAAAATTCGATGTCGAGATTTTGATGGATCTTCACGTTTTGAGGTCCCCTGAATCCAAAAAAGTGGTTTTCGCGACATGGTCTGTCTGTGTGTGTGTGTGTGTGTGTGTGTGTTCAATTTTAAGCATGAAGGAATTGAGCTAGGAGGTTGAAATTTTATATTTAAGTTAAATACCTCCCGGGACCGGAAAAATAAGCTTTTAATCAAAATCGGCCAAAGAGTACTAGTACTTTACTGATGTACTTTTTCAGTTTTTTTCGATTTTCTCAAAATTCGCTCTAACGATTTTGATTAAAATTCAAAAATCAATTATTTTTTAGATGCTCTTTCAAATGTATATTCTCGTTTTGCCCTCAAAATTGTTTGAAGCACACTTTACTCTTGTGCTTCATAGGAAAGATAGGAAAAATGGTTGCCATGGTAACAAAATATAAATATTTTCCCATACTTATAAATTTTACATCTGAATTCAAATATTCCCTACTGCCGGGAACTAAATACACGTCGACACAAAAAATCTGGTGTGACAAGCACAGTACACAACTTTCGATTACCGAAGGTTACTCTCGGCCTGGGGAGTAGGCAGGTTGAGACCCCGGGAACCAAGAGCTAACACCCCGACTTGGGGAGTAGGCAGATTGAGGCCCCAAAGTCAACCCAAACCAAACACAAACCCGATTACACAGAACCAACCACTGTCCATTCCTCAGAGACAAACCCAGACCTCTGAGGCATCCACCAAACACACCACCAACACACCGACTTGGGGAGTAGGCAGATTGAGGCCCCGTAGTCAACCTAAACCGAACACAATTACACACACCCAACCTTCCTCCAGTTCTCAGAGACCAATCCACGCCTCTGAGTCATCCACCAAATTGACCTGGGGACCAGGAAGACTGCGACCCCGTAAACAACCCCCCTCCACCATTACCTCCTAACTTCCTTCTCTCTTGAAAATGGCTCCAAAAGGAGAGCCGAAACGTCGAGTAAATCTCAGCACCCCACGCGACTTAACCCGAGAAAACTTGTCTTCGCATATATATATATATATATATATATATATATATCAGGAACGTTTCGTTCTAAAAAAAGAGAGATAAACGTCAGTATATTTTTTTCTGATTAGCAAGACTACTGTATAACATGGACAAAAAATCTGGTGTGACAGACACACGACTTAATTACCGAATAAAAGAGAAAGTTCTATGTAGTCGCAATACATATTTCCACCATGAAGCTTTCAAAATGATTGTAGGGCCTACGTAATGAAACTCTTTCTCTATAATCGTCAAATATCTTCTCGCTTTATACTTGGCTAATCGTCTTCAATTTTAAACGGTTTATAATTACTTTGCCTTCTCTTTAATATTTCGATTTCTTTAATTTCTTCTTTCTTTTGTTAAGTATTTTTCTATTCCCTTCCTTCCTTTTTTTCTCTCTCTCCTCTCCTCTCCTTGGGCCTTTGGAGCCCTTTTCGAAAGCCTACGCAACATTTAACCTTCCACTCGAATAGACAGACGAAGCAAAGACAGACCAATGGACTTCTTTTAAATAACCCCCCCCCCCTCCCGTTCCATTTTCGATGCTTAGAAAATGTCCAATTAATTAGAAATACGATACACTTTGTCTCGATTCATTAAACAGCAGCAGCCACCACTGATCTCTCTCCTCCACCAAATGTCGTTTGTCTTAAGCTTAAGAGGAAGAGGAAGAGAGAGAGAGAGAGAGGGGGAAATTCTATTAATTGAATTGAATTGATAGCAGACTAAATGGGGATATCTTTTAAAAACCAGAATGCAATTTTATTAGATGAATTGGGGAGGATATCTTTGAATTTTCATCTCGTTTTTTAACGAATCTTTTTTTTGGCGAATAGTGTAATCACTAGAGCCCGGATGTTGATGCAAATTAGGAACCGACCGAATATTCGGTTTCGGCCAAAAAGTAGCCGAAACCTGAGTCTGCAAAAATTTAGTATCTCTAAAAAAAAGGTAAAATGATTTCCACGGTAGGGAAAAAAAATTTCTGCAGGACGGAAAATGCAAAAACAAAAAAAAAAAAAATTTGAGTTAAGGCCCCCTGTACGCCCCTGATAGGAAATACAAGTTTCTGTTTCGACCGAAACTAACTGTAAGATTAAGACCGAAATTCGGTTTCGGTTTCAGCTGAAAAGCTTGTTTCGGTCAGACCCTAATGCAAATACATGTTGGTATAGAAGCTGAATACTTCCCTGAAACTTTGCATTTATCCATTTCATGAGTATTCTAATAGATAGGCAGCCAAAGTGTTTTTTTAACATAATTTGGTAACTATTTTGTTAATAATTTCGTTAACAAAGAACAGATTTTCAGGAATATATGATTTTTGAAAAACCAAATAAAATATATTGTTTTTCAAATTAAGGATGGTAAAAATTGTATTATGGGTGTCCAAAACAAAAAAAAAAAAAAATATTTTCTAAACTTTTAACCATTTGCGGCATGTCTAATTGACCTCCGTCCGATTGGACTGAAACTTAAAATTTATATGTAGAGGAAAGTACCCAAATACGGACCCCTGCCCTAATGTGGACCCCCATGGTTATTGTCTCTGTTTAGTGCTGAAACTTAGCGAAAGACAGTGTAAATACTAGTGCAAGATTCCACCACAAAGTAGAAGTGCCCTAACGTCACCTGCTCTAGTTGTTTACTTGACAGTTAGCCATTACGTGTTTTGGCAAAATTAAAAGTTTTTGTGAGTGCTCAGTTTTTTTTGATTGGACGCGATAAGTGACAGGTAAGCCTTCCAACCCTTATATATTCTTAAATGGTAATGTTGAAGGAATCATTTGACCATGTAATTATTTCCAATGTGATGTTTTTTTATCAAATATGGCGTTTTGAAAATGCAGGAGTGAGGTGCCTAAAACGGACCCCCAACAGTTGCCTAAACTGGACCCCCTACATAATGTGTGATGTTTTATGTAAAACTTTTATGTAAACTTCTACCCCTTATAAAACCCAATGTTGAAGTATTTACCTTGACTTTTCACATTTTCAACATTCCTTTTTTTCAATTTTCACATTTATTTTTTTTTTTTTTTTTTCAATCACATTTTCAATTTTTACATTAAAAAATGTTAAAATAAAAAAATATATTTTTTGTCAAACCGTTCTATAATTGTTTTTCAGATTTATTCCCTTTCCTAGTTCAGTAAATTAAGTTTTTGGTCATTTTCCCCAGGGGTCCAGTTTAGGCAACCTTTTTGAAAATCACCAAAGTGTAAGTTTTTTAAAAAAATGTTACCCCTGTAATTTATACATATATATTTGCCATAAATAAATTACCAATAGTACATCACATAGTAAAGTAAATATTACATATCTTTAAAACAGGTTTTTTCAATAATTTATATACTTTATACTATAAAAACAAAATGGGGGTCCGAATTTGGGTACTTTCCTCTATTATAACTATCTGCAAAATAGAACCTAACTTTACACCAAAAAAAGCCCATAAAAATTCGTCATGTAGTTTCAAAGTTCATGCATTAAAAAGGAAAATTTTAAATTAAATCACACATTTATTATTCTATAATCAATCAAATAAAATATATTGATTATTAATTAATTATTTCATTTATAGTATTATAATATAAATATAAATAAATAAAGTATAAATAAAAAAAAAAAATTAAATTCAAATTCGTTTCTTCCTCGTAATGGATTATTTATTAATTCTTGTAATAATTAGGATATATAGATTAATTTTTTTCATTATTTTAATTTTATAATTTATTTTATAATTTAAAAATATGTTAAATAACATTTAACACATTAATTTAATATATCATTAATTATAGAATAATAATTGCGAGATTTAATTCTTTTAATTTTTAATTGAACATAGAAAAAAAAGATGTAGAGGGTATATAATTAATTATATATAATATAATTTTCATACGTATGTGTTAAAAAAAATTCAATTCAAATTAAAAAGAGATAAAAAAAATCGAAAGTTTATTTTTTACTTTTTTGGATGAATTAATCAGATAAGTAGAAAATAAAAGATTCTTCTCTCCCTTTCCTTTTCTTATACTATGCAGGGGGCAATATAAGATTTTCTCCTCCCCCCTCTCCTCCCACCACTACCCTTACCAGGACAGTGATTCTCGAATTCTTAAAATTAGCATAAATTCGATTTGGCGCCTGTCTCCCCTTTTTCTTTTCTCCTTATCTAATTTAAATGACACTTCACCCTCCCCCTCCCCACCACCACCATCCTCCACCGACACCACATACTCGTTGCTAAACAAAATGGTCAAATCTTTGGTTAGAAAACAAAAAAAATTCTTTTATTTTATTAAAAACACTCACACTTTTTTCTCATTTACACTCACACACCCACATACACTCGTCTTTTCGGCAACTTAGGCCATTTAAGACTTTAAACGATAACCGTTATTATGAATATATATCTATTGGGGGTCCAGGCATTCTTATTTGGACTCTGTTACGCATTAGTGTGTCAAGCGCCAGCTACCGAATTTAGAGAAAATCAACATTCAAGTTTTTTGTTTTCATTGGATTCTATATAATTTTTTTTGTCAATTGTGCAAGTAACATTAAATATAAATTTTTTTAGGACATATTTCATAAAAAATACTATTAATTATAGCATTTGAAACAATATTCCGTGCTTAACTCAATTTTTAATTTTTTGGCGCTTGACACTAATGCATAACAGGGTCCATTTAAGCAATTTGGTATCCAAATGGCTTAAATAAAATCATCGGACTGCCTGGGGTGACAATATTAAGTACCACCCTTGCGTTTTCTACTTGTGATTATTTCATTGTTTTTATAAAAGAAAATCAAAATCTTTATTGAAAATTTTCTAGGTTTGAGCCATGATAGTTTCCATTTAAAAATATATAATATTTTCTTAAAAACAATGAAATAATGAAAAAAATAATGACATAATTTTTTTTGGAAAAAAAGTGACATAGTCTTGAAACCATAGGCGTAGCCAGAAATTTTTGATGGGGGGTTCAGGATGATTTTTCTTCCCCCCCCCCCCCCGACTAATGGGGCAGTTTAAGGCGTCTAATGAAATATATGACTAGCCACTCCGCCCCCTGGACCCCCATCGAGCTGGCTCGGGCCCGCCCTTTCTTAATTAGGTGCCCCAATTTTTCATTTAACTCGTATCAGCAAATAAAAAATACAACCCTCTTATCTCATTAGATTTTATATAACGGCCCATAGAAACGAACTGTATGTCTTTTACTCATTAGATCACAAGTTACATCTTAGATCTCTTCGAAGAAAAACAAATAATAAATTTATTTATATAATAATTTTTATTATTTTTAATTTGGGAGATTTAATCAATTTTAAGTGGCTTTAATTTTTTATAAAAGCAAGACAAAAATCAATTCTTTTCGATGGAAAATTTCTGAATTTTCTTGAATTTTTTGCGTTTTATTTAATTTTTTTAGAGAAAATTATTATATTTTACTTTCTCTTACCCTATATATGAAATATATAGAGAGAGAAAGTGTTTTGTATTATAGAGCTTAAATATCTAGTCATGGCTTGGGTCCAATGGGGGGGGGTTTGAACCCCCAAATCCCCCCCGTGGCTACGCCTATGCTTGAAACTATTTATAAAAAATTAAAAAAAAAATTTTTTTTATTTTGAACAGAACAATATTTATAAAAAATCATAATTGTGATGTTTGTTCATTGTATTGTGAAGAGAATGAATATGTAACCATATGAGAGATTGGCCCGGTGTTGAATAAAGTTTAAGGCAGGCCACACACCAAGGAAACATGAAACGTGAAATGTGAAACGAGAAACATGAAACACGTTTCATAAAATAAGAACACATTGCCGTAAATGACAATGCGCACGTCAGCGAAATATGTTTCAAGTGACGTCATAGCGAAGCAAATCCTGGATGATGGTCCTTTTCGGACCGAAACTGTGAGAATGTTCACACAACAGTTGTCTGGCAATAAAACTCCTGTATAATAAAGTAAAATGCTTTGTTTTAATTATCGTAGAAGAAGTAGAAAACGCATGGGTGGGACTTAATATTGTCCCTCACTGTACCCTCCTATTAATATTACCGGTACATAAAAGCATTGTTTGATTTTGTTTGTTGTTAAGGCGGTGGTTTAAAAAATACATTCTTCTTATTATTTTTAAGTTTAGAAAATTTTTATTTTATTTACGTGAAGCCTGCCTGCCCGGAACGCCAACTTTGCACCTGTGCCCCCTGATATAATTTTAAAGATGTCACCTTCTGTCTTTTATCAATCTATAAATAATCAGGTTCAATAAGACGGGCAAAAAAAAATAAAGTTTCACTTTAAAAAAAAAACATTTATCAAATTTATGAAAGAAAAACAGGTGCGAAGTAACAGAGAGAAATTCGTTTACACTCCCTTTGAGATATATATTTGACAGGATCTATATTTTATATTAAAAAAAATAAATAAATAACATATAACATACCTACATATACTTATATATCTATATAAAATATTACGTCTTGAGAGAATCAAATATCGTCTAAGAGTGTGAAAAAAAAGATGATGAAATGGAGAAGAAGCATAAAATCAATTTTTATTTTGCTTTTTATTGAAATTTATTTGTTTTAGACTTTAAAATAATAATATCTATAGAAATTGGGGAATTGAGTTTAACTCTTGTTTCTTGATCCAAGTAGGGACACGAAAAAAAGTATCGATACTTCCTGGTATCGATACTTTTGTTTCGACACTAGTACTTTTTTTTACTCGATACTTTTCTTTCGATACTTTACTCATATGAGTACTTGATTGCCGGTATCGAATGAAAAGTACTCATTCAAATATCATTTTTTTTTTTAAGTTTTTTCGCCATCTTAGGCCATATAGACAGACTTTAAACGTTATACAAATATTTTAATTGCGATTCTGCCAAAGAATATCGCATATTCTTTTTTCTCTTGATATAAATAAGTAATAAGTTGATATATAACAGATGGTCGATATTTGTGGGATAGACTTTATTCGATTATATTCCTAATAGGCCTAATTATTTATTAATAATGGAAAATTTGATACTTTTTAATAAAAACCCTTCAATTTAATAACATTAAATTTCTAATTTATTTTTTTTTTGTATTATTGCAAACTGTATTTACTAAATTTAAAAGTGCGCAAATATTGCATAGAAAGGCCAATATATAAACTAATAAAAATACTGGTCGACAAGGTTTCTTCACAAGAAATCTGATTAGTGAATTTAGTACATTTTTTACTTTCTCTTATCTATGTATATATGTAATATATATATAGAGAGAAAGTATTGGTTTCATGTCAAAAATTCGATGTCGAGATTTTGATGGATCTTCACGTTTTGAGGTCCCCTGAATCCAAAAAAGTGGTTTTCGCGACATGGTCTGTCTGTCTGTGTGTCTGTCTGTGTGTGTGTGTTCAATTTTAAGCATGAAGGAATTGAGCTAGGAGGATGAAATTTTATATTTAAGTTAAACACCCCCCGGGACCGGAAAAATAAGCTTTTAATCAAAATCGGCCAAAGAGTACTAGTACTTTACTGATGTACTTTTTCAGTTTTTTTCGATTTTCTCAAAATTCGCTCTAACGATTTTGATTAAAATTCAAAAATCAATTATTTTTTAGATGCTCTTTCAAATGTATATTCTCGTTTTGCCCTCAAAATTGTTTGAAGCACACTTTACTCTTGTATTTCATAGGAAAGATAGGAGAAATGGTTGCCATGGTAACAAAATATAAATATTTTCCCATACTTATAAATTTTACATCTGAATTCAAATACTCCCTACTGCCGGGAACTAAATACATGTCGACACAAAAAATCTGGTGTGACAAGCACAGAACACAACTTTCGATTACCGAAGGTAAGAGAAAGTTGTGTGCTGTGCGCCAGTCACACCAGATTTTTAAATGCTTTTATTTAACTTACTCTTTCAAGGTCACCAACTTTATGGCTTTGTTAAGGACACTTCCCGATGAGCTAGAGGTGTGAAATTTGATATTTAAGAGTCATTTTTGATGACGCAAATTGTGAGTTTGGTTTTACCAAAATGGACCAAACTAATGTGGTACTTTATTTGAAACCCTTCGTGAATTAATGTAATTTCAAAAGACTTCCCGATGGGCTAGAGGTGTGAAATGTAATACTTAAGAGTCATTTTTGATGACGCCACTATATGGTGGTTTTGATCAAAATATACCAAACTAATGTGGTACTTTATTTGAAACCCTTCGCGAATTAATGTAATTTCAAAAGACTTCCCGATGGGCTAGAGGTGTGAAATGTAATACTTAAGAGTCATTTTTGATGACGCCACTATATGGTGGTTTTGATCAAAATAAACCAAACAAATGTGGTACTTTATTTGAAACCCTTCGCAAATTAATGTAATTTCAAAAGACTTCCCGATGGGCTACAGGTGTGAAATGTAATACTTAAGAGTCATTTTTGATGACGCCATTATATGGTGGTTTTGATCAAAATAGACCAAACTAATGTGGTACTTTATTTGAAACCCTTCGCGAATTAATGTAATTTCAAAAGACTTCCCGATGGGCTAAAGGTGTGAAATGTAAAGGTAGCATTCCGATCTCGGCAGTGACTGCCCGGCAGCCACTGCCCGGCAGCGACTGCCCGGCAGCGACTGCTGTGCGGCGCTGCCAGAAGCATTCGGATAGCTGCGACCGCTGCCCGGCAGTAACCAAATAGCCTTTATAATTCTTCTCTAAATCATTATTAAAATAATGTTTTTAATATTATCTTCATAGTTATCATATTTAAGTGACCAGATGAGGTTGATTATATATAAAGATACATATATATACATATATGTATGTATTTATTATTTCCTTAATATATGCTATAATTTATATAAAGAGTTTTTTTTAAAGTAAATTTTAAAAATATTATTATCAATAAATGAAGAATTATAATACAAATATTTGAAAAGAATCGGATTTCATTAAAAAAAAAATTAACTAAATGTTCGTGGCTTTTCTTTGGATCGCGGCAGGTTCGTCAAAATAAATAATTTCAATGAAAATTGGACGAGCCGCGAACTGCTCGCGAGCAGAGCAGAGCGCAAATGTGTACGTACCTTTAATATATAACTATGTCAAATTTAAATGAACGAAAGAGAGAACTCGTGAAGAGACTGATTGAAGACGAAGAAGAGGAAGACGAAATAATATTGCTATTACTTTCATCAAAGAGGAATGAAATTGATTCATATGCTCCCATATATTTTCCCGAACAACAATATCCTTATAGAATTTTAGTTAAGAATCGTACAGCGCTGGATTTTTAGAAATTAAATCAACCAAAAACTCATCATTTTCTTCAGTAAATGTCGCAATCTTGGCAATTTGAAGCGAGCAGCGCTGCCGGGACTGCTCTCGGAGCGGCTGGGCAGCGCTGCTGGAATCGGGCAGCCACTGCGCCCCCCCCGGCGGCGCTGCTGGGTCGCTTGAGTCGGAAACTAATTCATAGAAATCCATTTGAGCGGTGCGACGCCGCCCAGCAGTCGCTGCCGGGCAGTCGCTGCTGGGCAGCCGCTGCCGAGATCGGAATGCTACCTTAATACTTAAGAGTCATTTTTGATGACGCCACTATATGGAGGTTTTGATCAAAATAGACCAAACTAATGTGGTACTTTATTTGAAACCCTTCGCGAATTAATGTAATTTCAAAAGACTTCCCGATGGGCTAAAGGTGTGAAATGTAATACTTAAGAGTCATTTTTGATGACGCCACTATATGGAGGTTTTGATCAAAATAGACCAAACTAATGTGGTACTTTATTTGAAACCCTTCGCGAATTAATGTAATTTCAAAAGACTTCCCGATGGGCTAAAGGTGTGAAATGTAATACTTAAGAGTCATTTTTGATGACGCCACTATATGGTGGTTTTGATCAAAATAGACCAAACTAATGTGGTACTTTATTTGAAGCCTCACGCAAATAAGGCCCTATTAACTATAGTTTTGAATTTTGATATTTACGAGTCATTTTTTTATGATAATGAATAATTTTTCAATTGAACCAAATCAATACAGGCCAAACTAATGTGGTACTTTATCATATTGATGATTTTTGATAAGACTAAAAGACTAAAAAGCTTAAAATAAAAATAAAATAAAAAAAAGATTTTTAAAAAAATGCTTTTATTTAAATTGAACTAAAAAGAGAGAAATAAGAAAGAAATAATTTAATTGTTCTTGTTAAAATTTTTTAATATTTATGACTTAAAATAAAAGCGTGGGGCGCGAGCCTCGGAACTTCGAAGCGCCCCACGCTTTTATTTTAAGTCATAAATATTAAAAAATTTTAACAAGAACAATTAAATTATTTCTTTCTTATTTCTCTCTTTTTAGTTCAATTTAAATAAAAGCATTTTTTTAAAAATCTTTTTTTTATTTTATTTTTATTTTTCATTTGAGAGATTTATTTATTTAATTATTTTAATTAGTTTTAATTGGCTTTCATTTTCAATCGGGCCTTTTTATTGCATATTTTTACTTTCTCTTACCTATGTATATATGTAATATATATAGAGAGAGAAAGTATAGGATTCATGTCAAAAATTCGATGTCGAGATTTTGATGGATATACACGTTTTGAGGTGCCCTGAATCCAAAAAAGTCGTTTTCGCGGCATGGTCTGTCTGTGTGTGTGTCTGCCTGTGTATGTGTGTATGTGTTCAATTTTAAGCATGCAGGAATTGAGCTATGAGGTTGAAATTTTATATTTGAGTTAGACACCCCCGGGACCGGGAAAATAAGCTTTCAAAATCGGCCAAACAGTACTAGTACTTTAATGATGTACTTTTTCATTTTTTTTTTTTCGATTTTCTCAAAATTCGCTCTAACGATTTAGATTAAAATTCAAAAATCAATTATTTTTTAGATAAAAGTGTAAAATGGGTGTTATTTATTAATCTTAAGGAAGTGGATTTGCAGCCAGGAGAACAAAAAACTATTTTAATTTCTTTTGGTCGACGTTTCGGACGCCAATCGCGTCCTTCTTCGGGACCATTCTTTTTTATAAATAAAAAAACATTATTTCTTCCCAAAGATTGTTAAAAAGTACACATGGATTTTGTTGTGGCATGTATAAAATATTTGAACTATATGGACAAAGGATGCCTTTGTATATTTTATACATGCCACAACAAAATCCATGTGTACTTTTTAACAATCTTTGGGAAGAAATAATGTTTTTTTATTTATTTTATTTTTTATTTATAAAAAAGAATGTTATATTTTTTTGTGTAAAGCAATTGTAATTTCAATAAATGTTCGTTGACTGCAGGACACGATTGGCGTCCGAAACGTCGGCCAAAAGAAATTAAAATAGTTTTTTATTCTCCTGGCTGCAAATCCACTTCCTTAAGATATTTTTTAGATGTTCTTTTAAATGTATATTCTCATTTTCCTCTCAAAATTGTTTGAAGCACACTTTATTTACTCTTGTACTTCATAGAGAAGATGGGAGAAATGGTTGCCATGGTAACAAAATATAAATTTTTTGGTGCTTAGCAGGCAGCCAGGATTAGAAATAAAACACGAAATTTTATCTCATTCTGCTCGTCGACCTTTCGGGTGCTAATCGCCACCTTCCTCAGGACCTGGTCGACAATTTTTAATTTTAGAAAAATAAAATATATATTGCAAATATACAATATATTAGAGGACCCGAAACGTCGACGAGCAGAATGAGATAAAATTTCGTGTTTAATTTCTAATCCTGGCTGCCTACCCAGCACCAATATTATACACAGTCTCCAGCCAATGAAAATATTATATTTTTTTTTTTTAACATTCACACTCAAATTCACACAGTCGTTTCGGCAACTTAGGCCATTTAAGACTTTTAACGATACTCGTATGTTTAAATATATCTATTGGGGGTCCAAGCATTCTTATTTAAACCATTTGGTATCCAAATGTCTTAAATAAAATCATCGGACTGCCTGGGGTCCGAACCCGCGACTTTCGGTATAGAAGGTAGGCACGCTATCAACTACTCCAAGCCCCGTGGGCCAAAATATAAATATGTTCTCATGTTTATATACTTTACATCTTGAATTTTAATACATCGGTGGAAACTAAATATATCTGGACACAAAAAAAAAAAAATCTGTTGCGACAAGCGCAGAACACAATTAAGAGAAAGTTGTGTGCTGTGCGACCAGTCACACCATATTTGTTCCAATTTTGACGACATACTATTCAATCAGTCACTTGTCTAATATTATTATTTTTTTTTTTTTTTTTTTTGTAATTTAAATTTTATTGATTGAGAAAAGTTGTAAGATCCTTTTCGGTTTCTTATTCAATTTTAACTTTCTAAATTAAATTTTCGCCAATTATGAATTTCTAATTTTGAAATCTCTCTCTCTCAAAAAAAAAAAAAAAAGAGAGATTGAAGAAGATCAAGATAATAGAAAAAAAAAAATAAAATAAAGATAGAGACCCAATTTAAGGGATTGCGTGTGCCTTTTTAATTAGAGTCCATCGATCAAATGGGCTGGAAGAAGATGACGTCATCATCCGTCATTGTCAGCAGCCCAGGGATGGATATTGGATGACGTCACGATCGATCAAGTCACATGGTATTATCTTTAGATTTATTCTAATCGATCAAAAGAAAACGAAACGAAAACGAAAGGGGTTAATTTCAGACTTCATCCCTTTCTCTTCTGGTGTACAGTAGTAAGGAAGACAGGAAGGGTTCCGTTCATTTCTAAAAAGGGCTTTTCATCATTTTCATATGACTTGTAGCCACCCTCTCTCTCGCCTAGTCATTCATTCAAAAACGTCAATCGATTAGATGTTAAAGAGAGAAAAAGAAAGTCATTTATTTTCTCATCTTTTGTTTTATCATAAATAAGAATTAGATAAAACGATTAGCGATTCAACTAGCGGACACTGCTCGAAGGGGCTAGTATTTTGTAAATATCTATCTGTATTGTGACAATGTTATGCATAAAGGAACCTAAATCTGAGATAGGGAGCAGGCATTTCATTTGCACAATTGTAAACAAAACCAATACCAATGACTTTATTGCTTATTTTATACAAACAAAAGTGCACAGAGTAATAATGTTGTGATTTAAATAGTATCATGTCGCGAAAACCACTTTTTTGGATTCAGGGGACCTCAAAACGTGTATATCCATTAAAATCTCGACATCGATTTTTAACATGAATCTAATACTTTCTCTCTATGTAAACATATAGAAGTAAGAGAAAGTAAAAATGAAAGAGTCGCTCAAAATTTTTAAAAATTTTCAAATTCGTCAAAAATCATTTTATTTTTTTTATTAAAATTTTTTTTCTCGTTATGGTGGAATTTTATAGACGAAAAGACAATAGGCCTACGTTTCTCAAATTTTCAACTTAAAATATTAATTTAACAAGAATGTGAGTGTTGCTCGCTGGCGAGGCCAAACATCCCATGGCTCGAGATCCTGGGTTCGATTCCCGGGGGGTTGTTTGGCCTCACCAGTGAACAACAATCACAGTCTTGTTAAATTCCCAGCTAGCAGAGACCCGTCAAAATGACGTCGGAAACTGGTCAGAGACTGACCAGAAATGGCGTTATGTTTGACGACAAAATGACCTAAAAATCACGGACTAATGTCACAGACCGATGACGACATTTTGAAACGTCAAAAAAACGTGATTCCGTGACTTTTTTTTGACCTTTTTATAACCTGATGGATAAAAAAAATGAGAAACAAACTCACATATAAAATTAAATTGTATTAATATTAATAATATAATTATAAAACACATTATTTTAGCAATTAAATACATCTCTTCTCTATCCATATAAATGACAAAAATAGAAATTATTATTTGAAATTCCTATCGGGATCCCCGTTTATTTACCCGAGGTGCTTACGTGTACGGAGACACACACCTCAAACCCAACCGGCCTCTGGCCGTAGCCATCTACCGGCACCCCGTGAAGTTACATCATTTCCTATCTCTAGCTCCTCCTCCTGCTCTCGTCTCTAGCTAGTGAACTAATCCTTATTTCTGGTTCCAACCGGCTCCTTATATCCAACCTCTTCTATGCTATGGAGGATGTCCTTGTTTGAGGAGGGACTCCCTCAGCACCGGCGTGTATAGCCTGCTCCTTTCGAAGAATGCATCACTGAGAGGGAACCTTCTTTACGTCCCTTCCACAGGACGGGATGTCACAGCAACTCCCTCTCCTCGTAGAGTTGCCTGAGGGCTATTGTGGAAAGATCCTATATTCCAATCCAGGGCTTGCTTGAGGATTTGTTTACATTAAATAAATATTTTTATTTAATGAAAAATCCCGCATGCCAAGGATTTGAACAGGGATCTTCTTTGCAGAAGCTGACACCCTAGCTCACTACACCAGCGAGCCCTCATAAAAATAGAAAAGTTGAAATTTAATATATATATGACTAATTATAAAATAATAATTGAGAGATTTAATTATTCAATTTTTAATTTTAATTAGTACCTATATCGATATTTTATTTTAATACTTTTGTAAAAACGCGATTTTCTATACACTATTATATAAAAGACAATGTTACAGACTATAGCCATTACAGGATCATCATTAGTTATAAATTCAACAGCAATAAAAGACATGACTTCATGACTGCCACCATAGATAATAGACTGTCACTAACTGAACCGGTACGATCCTTTGTGTGCGCTAACAGTTGCGCATGCGCGAAATGCATGTGCATGCGCGAAATGTGTGCGCATGCGTATTAAAATAAAAATATGGAGGTAAGAGAAAGTAATAATAAGTGTCGTGATCGGTACCTGATCGGTACGTCTTTATAATGTGATATTTTGCACGTTTTAAAGACGTTACAAAAAGACGTTTTATTTTAGGTTTTAATTAGTCATTTGACGTCTTTTGACCAGTTATGACCAATTTCGGACGTCATTTTGACGAGGTTCTGCTAGCTGGGTTAATATTTTAAGTTGAAAATTTGAGAAACGTATTTTCTTTTTGTCTATAAAATTCTAACGAGAAAAGAAATTAAAAAAAAAAAAGAAAAAATCTATTTTTGACAAATTTGGATAATTTTAAAAATTTTGAGCAACCATTAAAAAATATTTTTTTGAGCTCATCTTTGGAGAGGTCTCTTAAAACATGATAAACTAACATATTTTCATACGAGACTCGAAAAAAAAATAGTCGGTTTTTTGCGCCACCCATATATGGACCCTGTTATGCAATGGTGTGTCAAAGACCAAACATCGAGTTTTGAGAAAATCAACATTAAAGTTTTTTGTTTTCATTGGATAATATATAATTTTTTTTTGTCAATTGTGCAAGTAACATTAAATATAAATTTTTTTAGGACATATTTCATAAAAAATATTATTATTTATAGCATTTGAAACAATATTCCGTGCTTAACTCAATTTTGAATTTTTTTTTTGGCGCTTGACACACTAATGCGTAACAGGGTTCATATATAAGTAAGAGAAAGAAAAAATTCAGAAATAAGAGTTTTTTAAAAAGAATATCTATCATCAAACTTGAGACCACAAAATATTCAAAAAGAAGAAATCCCAAGAAATTTCATTCCCTCTTTAACTCTACCCTTCACCTGAATTTAATTAAATTAGTGATATTTATTTTTACTCTCTCCCCTATTCCGATATCCTAGCACCTCACATTGGCTGATCCCAAGGGAATTGGTGCCAAAGAGAAAGAGAGGGGGGGTGAGGTCGTTTTGGTTTCGAGATCTTCTCTCTCTCTCTCATTCACCCTCCCTCCCTTCAAATGGTTGGTCCCGAATGAATATTCATAGCCTTATGGCTTCGTTGGTTATGGAAATCAACTTACAGACAGACAGAAGACAAGAGAGAGAGAGAGGATGTGCAAGTACTCTCTCTCTCTCTTGGACTGCCAGATGAACACCCAAAGGGAAAGAAAAGGTATTTCCTTAAAAAAACTATTGATTTCTATATTCTTCCCGAGAACTATCTTATTTAATTATTAACCTTAGGGATCACCTGTAAGGAGATTTCTCTTATAGAAGCACTGAGAGGTCCAACCTCCAAATGGGGAAGTTTTTTTTTTTAATATAAAAATGGGTAAAGTTCCAAAAAAACTTCTGAAAATTCAGAATTTCACCTATTCAGGTCCATTCTCTAAAAACAGGCTTTAAAATTTAAAATAAACAAATGGGTGTTAAAAAGTAATGTGAAAACAATAAGCGTTAAAAAAATGCTAGTCTCTAAACAAAGTTTTAACAGCGACGTTAATATGTTGCTTTTATTTCAAAACTATCTAAATCATAGCCTTAATTTTTAGGTTAAGGACGACATGTTTATTTTAAACACGACGTTAAAATATCAAAGACCCCCCAACCATCTTCAGAGCTGGCGAAAAGTCATTATGAAAGTGTCATAGTGGATTTTAAATTCTATAAAATCCACTATGACACTTTCATAATGACTTTCGCCAGCTCTGAAGATGGTTCAAACACGGAACCGAAACGTCAACTGTGTGAATTAACCCAAATAAAGAAATAACCTTAGCTGCATTTCTCATTTTTACCCTCTTTTCAATATAACAATTCAGCTATAAATTGTATATGCATTAATTTGTAACACTATTTACAAAATGTTAACGCTTTGGCTTTAAATTTTTGTTTATAGAATAGCTATTTGAGGCAACGAAGTGATTTTGAATAGAATTTTTTAACGCTGATTGTTTTTCACATTACTTTTTAACACCCATTTGTTTATTTTAAATTTTAAAGCCTGTTTTTAGAGAATGAACCTGAATGGGTGAAATTCTGAATTTTCAGAAATTTTTTTTGAGCTTTACCCATTTGGGTTTTTTTTTTTTTTTTGAAACATTCACACTTTTTTTTCTCATTCACACTCACATTCACACAGTCTTTTCGGCATCTTAGGCCATATAAGACTTTGACGATAACCGTTGTATTGAAAATATCTATTGGGGGTCCAGGCATTTCTATTTAAGCCATTTGGAATCCAAGTGGCTTAAATAAAATCATCGGACTGCCTGGGTTCGAACCCGCGACGGTTGGTATAGGAAGTAGGCACGCTAACCTCTACACCAAGCTTCGAGGGCTTACCCATTTGGGTATTTGGACCTTAGTTTTTTTTTTCTCAACTTTTCATAACGTCCTCTATAAAGAAATTTGGTCAAATATTCAGTGTGAGACCGACAGATGATGATATAATAAATTTATACACGAAAATGTTTTGAATCTACTCCCACGCATGCAGATTTAGTAAACGTCTACAGTAATCTAGGCGTTTAAAAATGTATATATATAAATAGGTATATGAATTTTCTAAAAGAGAAAGAATATTTATTCAAGAGATGGATAGAAAAAGAAAGAGAGATTAAAAAAAAAAGCCAAAATCAACCCCCCAATTTTATACATAGCGAGTGAAAAAAAATTAACCATAAAAAATAATTCTCTCTCTTTACTCTTCTTTGAATAATTTCCGAAAGCTAACAGTTGAGAAAAATATAATTTTTATCCAAACGATCTTCTTTTTTTTTTTTTTTTTTTTTTTCATCATCCAAACTCCCTTGCCTTATTTTTTTTTCTACCCTTCAAAAGATATAAGGCTTTGCTTTTATTTTATTTTTACCTCTCTCTCTCTCATCAACACCCCCGCAAACCAACCTTTTTTTTAGGGAGGAGGGTACACACTGAAAGGGAATTACATACCTTTCGAGGGGAGAGAGAGAGAAAAATGATTAGAACTTGCTTGCTTAAAAAAAAAACCGATGATATTTAGATTTAGAGTGTTAATAAATAAATACAACAGAGTGGTGGTGATAATTTGATAGATTATTGAAACGTATGCAAATTAAATGACAGGGAAACACAAGTGATGAAATAATAATCACTCTTGTTTGTATTCTGATAATTTAATTTTAGAGATAAAGTTTTTGACAACCAATAAAAATGGTCCAAATAATATAATATTTTTTTTTTATTTTGCATAAAATTTAAAGGTTAGAAAAAGGTGGCATTTTGTTAAAAAAATCTGGTGTGGCTGTCGCTTCGTCAAGACAAAGTTCTGTTCTGTGCTTGTCACACCAGATTTTTTGTGTCGACATTCAGTTTCCGACAGTAAGATACATTCGAATTTCAAGATGTAAAATCTGGTGTGACTCTCGCACAGCACACAACTTTCTCTTACCTTCAGTAATCGAAAGTTGTGTACTGTGCTTGTCACACTGTGTCTACATATATTTAGTTTCCGCCAATATATTAGAATTTATGATGTCAAATTCATAAACATGGAAAAATATTTATATTTTGTTACCATGCCAACCATTTCTCATATCTTTCCTATGAAGTACAAGAGTAGGGGGCCTGGCAACGGAGAAGATCAACAGTCACCACAATCGTTGAAGTTAAGTGATGCTAAGCACGGCGAAAGTTCGGGATTGGTGACCCCGAGCAATCAGCGTGTGGAACGCCCCCCGGTAGCCATCGGTACATTGTATATTAAAAATTTATAATAAATAAATAACCCCTAAATGGCCTCTGTAGCCAAAAAGGGTTTAAAAAAAAAAAAAAAAAAAAAAAAAAAAAAAAAAAGTACAAGAGTAAAGTGTGCTTCAAACAATTTTGAGAGCGAAATGAGAATATACATTTTAAAGAGTATCTAAAAAATAATTGATTTTTGAATTTGAATCAAAATCGGTAGAGAGTGATAGAAAATAATAAAAAAAAAAAACTGAAAAAGTACATCAGTAAAGTACTAGTACTTTTTGGCCGATTTTGATTAAAAGCTTATTTTGTCGGTCCCGGGGGGTGTTTAACTTAAATATAAAATTTCAACTTCCTAGCTCAATTCCTTAATGCTTAAAATTGAACACACACAGACACACACACACACAGACAGACCATGTCGCGAAAACCACTTTTTTTGGATTCAGGGGACCTCAAAACGTGAAGATCCATCAAAATCTCGACATCGAATTTTTGACATGAAACCAATACTTTCTCTCTCTATATATTAACATATATATAGAGGTAAGAGAAAGTAAAAATGCCAGATCCCCCTCAGCTAATTGCATCCACATGGGTAGATTTGATCAAAATAAAATTCATCCCTCTTTAATTAAATTTGATCTTTTATTCTTATTTTACATATTTAGAAAAAAAATATCCTTTCTATAAAAGCTTTTCTTTTCTCTTTTACCCAACTCTAAAAGACGTTATACTTAATAATGTAATAGAGATGAATTGAATTCCTATATAGATGCTTTTGTACCTAAATAAATAAAAAAAAAGACAATCGAAAAAGCACCCCTCCCTCCCTTCCTCTAAATCGTTAAATATTGAGAGAGGCCTCCCCCCCTCCTCTCGTTCTAGCCATATTCTCAAATGCTATTTAAATATATTATACATCGTCAAAAATGCATTCATTCTTTGGGTATGAGACGTGACGTCGTCGTCGTCATCCCCTCTCTCTTTTCCATATCGCGCCATTAAATTCCAAACCATACTCAAAATATAAATATATTTTTTTGCTTCCGCAATCCACATAAGGGCGGGAGGGAGAATCCCCCTCCCCTCCCCTCCCTCCCTCATTCGTTTTTATATTTTTTATATTCTAATTTCTGATCGTCACAAAAAGAATATTGTTTAAAGTATAAATTATACATAAATAGAGAAAGGGAAGGGGGGATGGATGAAATTTTAAAGGAAACAGGGTGATTGAAAAGGAAATTTATTTAAATTAGATATTTATAATCTAATAAGAGCTATCAAGTTTTTTTTTTTTTTTCCTCCACTTAAATTTTATTTTATAGGTATAGGGAAAGAGAGAAGATAGGTACTCATTTCTATCTCTATCTAATAATAAAAATATCATCAAGAATATTTAATAACTAGCCGTGCTGCCTGCCTTCGGCCAAGTTCCTTTCTGTATACCGATGCAATTTGTCAGACAATTGCCGGGTTGCAAGAAAACAGTTCTGTAAATATTTAAAAGTCTGTTAGTAGCTTTGGGCTTTTAAATTATAGGCTGTTGCTAAAGCAACTTTAAAGGAACCGTTAACTATTCCATATTGTTAAGATATATAGATAGATGCAAAACGATTGGGCCACCGAAAATGACAGCTTTCTATGTAGTTGGCCATTTGACCGTAAGGGCGCATTGTCAAATTGTATAATTTATAAAAGTACCAAAATTATAAAATAAATAAAAATAGTAATTATATTTGTATTCTTTAAATTTTAATTGTTAATATTAGGTTACAAAACGCAGTTCAAAGTGCCTTAGGTCCATAATAATAATAATAATAATAGGTTACAAAACAAAAAAATGTTTAAATATTTAAATATCGTAAAATAAAAATAATAAATACGTTGGTAGCTCTGACTGTCAGATGTTAAATTATAAAGAAACTGGGAATATACTATAACCTCACTTTATCTCTTCATCAGATGAATATCTATAATAATTAATAATATCTCTTAACACGTTCCAGAAACTAAAGAAAACTCAATTAAATTAATGCATTTCTATCTTACCTCTCTCGTGTGATAATATAGTCACCAAATTCTTTTTTATTTCAATGAAACAAATCAGGTTAGTGGATACTTTATAGTTTTAAGGTCCGAATTTCAACCTTTAGTTTAAATACCGCTTTTACGAACCAATCACCTTTAAATACGTTCTTGCAATCCAAAATTATTTAGCGGAAGGTTTAAAACACCAAAAGCGTTTAACGAACTGTTAAATACGTTCTTGCAACCCGGCATTAGTGAGGCAAAGCTGTTCGTATGTTTTGCCGATAAGATAGCGTTAGGGGTTTTAAAAATTTAGCCAAAAAGCCTAACTATTACGAAAATTTGCCAACAGATGGCAGGATGGTACAGCTATATTTAATCTCATGTATTTGTTTAATTTTCGTTGATCTTTTAATAATGAATAGTTTATAAATATTATATTTTATATATCATTTATAACAGCATAAAAACATATAAATATAGGCTTATAAGTGATCTGATAAAGCCGGCTGTTAGACAAACTTTCCACTATTTATTTATTTATCCATATAACAAAAAAAAAAAAATATGGAATAAGAAATAATATTAATAAAAAAAAAAAGGAAGGGAGGAGGCAGATTTGGAATTGGCTCCGGGCGTGTGTTTTCGAGTTATATAATAACAAGAAAAATATTGCAAAATATATATTATATGGATTTATGTAAATATCCATTGGAGGGGAGTTAGTGTTCTTTTCCTTTCTTTCTATCTCTAACGGCTCATTCAATAGGGGCGGGTGGGTGTCGACGACTACAACGCAAACAATAGACGTATATTATATGCAATATCCACAAATAAAAAAAAAAAAAATTTATATATCTAAATATGCCTTCGAATTCCACTTCACTTTCTCTATTGTTGATTGCATACATATCTGACTTATAAAAAAAATTCAGCCCTCTTATCCCTTAAGAAAAATCTATATATAGGCCTATAACAGCAGAGTGTTCTTCTGTCTGTCTGTATCCAATCCGAGTCCCATCCCTTACTTCTCTAAAGGCCCCCATACACCATCGGTTTTTCCTTAAGGCCCGGCCTGAATAGTACTCGCCTCGAGGAAATCCTCAACGGGTGTGGTAGCAGCCTTGAGGCCAAAAATCCCGTTTGAAATTCAATAATATTTTCCTCAAGACCGGAATTCTGTCAGTTTTTCGCTGCGTATCACCACAGGCGGCATCAGGCAGGAATTTTAAAATATGTATTTGGAATATTTCAAAGGCCTATAAAACGTGGCTCAGAGAAAAGACAATAGCTTCTGGGGTCCCGAGTTCGCTTCCCGTCCCAAGCGAGAAATATTTATTTCAAATGAATTGGATACCAATTATTTGAAATAAATAGAGATGTGGTCCCGAAAAAAAAACCTTAAAATAAATAAAATATTTTTGTTTAAATTAAAGTGTATCTATATTTATTTAATTTTAAATACATTTTGGAAAATATGATAAAATTTTATTAAAGAGTGTTGGCCCTTGAGAGAGCCTTAGGTCCATTTCCTCGAGGGAAACCTTATCCGTGTATATCCGGGATTTCCGTAGAGGAAATCCTTGGGATTTTTTCCTTTACGATGTGTATGGGGGCCTTAAGGAAAAAAAAATGAAAATTTAATTATATAACAATTGTTATTATCAAATAAATTTAAAAAAATAAATAAATAAGACTTCAATTACGACAAAATGACGTCATATTCTAAAGAATGAATATCTTTAGGCCTATTTTTTCTCTCTCTTTTTTTTTATCATTTTGGAAATTCTATAGGATTTCCATTAATATGTATTTATAACCAATGATACGATAGCTGTGAGAAAGATGAAGATCGAGTCTCTCTCTCTCGAATGTATTTCCAATATTCCGATCATTAAAGGAAAGAAACAGATTTTTATTCTTAGTAGAGAGAGCAAATAAAATAAACTGGAATTTAATGCAAACTCCAATATATTGATTTTTCTGTGAATATATTCGTAACTAATATAGAGACGACAAAGTTTGTCATTTGAACAAAAAGAATTTATCGATAAATCAAAGAAAACAGGGGAGATAATAATAATAAAAAAAAAAAAAAACACCCCACTGGTATTAGTCCCAGAGAGAAGGAGATATTGATATCTTGAAGGTATTTTTAAAAGAGAGAGGGGATTAAATTGAAATATCTAATCATTTATTATAGACAGAATTGGGGAAACCCTTCAAGAGGAAATACCTTTTAAGGGCTGGCTGGCTGGCTGGCTTATAACTCAAGAAAACACTTGTCATTAGATACACTGTAAAAAAAAATCTTAATTTTACTGTGTTTTGGTTAAATTTACAAATTTCCCTTGTAAATGATATCTACTATGTATTTATCTGCTAAATTATACAAATTTATCCGTTCAAATATTTACAACAAACATTTTAAATTACAATTTTCTTCGAAAAATAGAGTATGTTATGTAATTTTACATACATTGTATTGTAATTTTAGTTAAAAATTATATTTTTTTCGAAAACAATTTCGAAATTTTAAAATTACCACACAATTGCACTCTAATTTTCAAAAATCTTTCTAAAATTACAATACATTTGTAAATGGTTTTTGCAAAAACTTACTAAATTTACTATGTTTTTGTTTATGTAATTTGCTTTCTACACTATTGTAAAATCAACCAAAATTTTTTTACAGTGTAGAAAAAAACTTTTCCCTCGAGGGATATGAACTCGAGCTCTTGGTTTCTTTCCTTGATATATGAATTTGTACAACGCCTTTGCCATTTCGACGACTTATTTTGTTAAGAAGACTTTTTTTTAACTACGTACAAATTGTACGTTCTATTAATTTTATTTTTTAAATAAACGAAAAGCCATTTACGATAATTTCTATTCAATTTACCAAATATTATACTGTTATTTTAATAAGGCATCTTTGGTAATTTTTGGAATTTATTTATTTGAATTAATGAAAAAGTTTAACAAAAAACTAATTTGAACTTAGCATTCGTACCACTGAAAAGCAATGGAAATTGAACATTACAATTTTAAAAGAAGCATCTTCATGCCATTGCGCACTTTTACGAGTAGCTCAAATTTCCAAATTTCTATCTAAAATTACAACACAATTTTTAACGAAAATTACTATACAATGTTAGTAAAATTACAATACATATTTTTTGAAGAAAGTTGTTTAAAATGTTTTTTTTTTTTTTTTTTTTTTGTAACGCATAAATTTGTAAATTAGAAACCAAATTTTGTAATCTTATTCAGGACGATATGGAGAGTCCAGGAAAAAATATTCGGGTCCGCAAATTCTCAAAAGGGAGGGGAAAGGCGCAAAAAATGTAGAATTTGCCCATTAGAAAGCATTGAGTTTTGTATTGCTCTAAGAAAAATTAAAGCCAAATGAATTTTTTTTTTAAACACTCACACTGCAAAAAAGCATTCACACAAACATAGACAGCCTTCTCGGCAATTCAGGCCATATAACGATATTCGTATTTAGTAATATATAAATATATATATATATATATATATATATATATATATATATATATATATTTGCGAAGATAAGTTTTCTCGGGTTGAGTCGCGTGTGATGTGGAGATTTACTCGACGTTTCGGCTCTCCTTTGGAGCCATTTTCAAGAGTATGGAATTAGGTGGGAATTGTTGGGGTGGATTGTTTACGGGGTCGCAGTCTTGCTGGTCCCCAGGTCCAATTTGGATGCCTCAGAGGCTTGGTTTGGTCTCTGAGAGCAGGAGGAAGGTTGGAGTGTGTGTAATTGCGTTTGTGTTCGGTTTGGGTTGACTACG
>JAKCPI010013037.1:0-11989 GCA_023213315.1 Euborellia annulipes | reverse complement strand
CAATTAAAGCATTTCAACAAGAATGTATTCCGGGAGTGTAATTGTTTATACTTATTGGCTTCACGCAACAATGATAATACAACTAACAAAAGGGTTTTCATCTGCTTCCCTGTTCACAGATTCCAAGGCTTGTGTTTGCTCAAATATTTGTTTATAAAAAAACATCTCTAATTATTTTATTTTTTGTTTTTTGTTTGATTAATTAAATAAGAAAATTTAATAAAAAATTAATTAATATCCTCGTTGTGAATATCAAATATAGATGAGTGGAATGGAGTCTGTCCAGAAAAATAAAAAAATAAAGTTTGAGTTGAGTGTTTTTAGAATTAAATTTTTTTTTGAAGCTAATTAATGATCACCATATATATATTTTTGGATTTGAAACAATTGACGATTTGTTGTAAGAACAAAATTAGGAAATTGATTATTATGAATTTTTAGTTGAAAAATAGTTCGGTTTTACAACTCTTAAAATTTCGGGAAAACAGGGTCTTCAAATTAAACAAATAATTAAATCTTTTTACATTAAAAAAACTTCTTTACTTAAAAATCAAAGAGATTTAAAAAAGAAACTATTTCTTTTCTTGAACTTAGAATAAGATAAAATAAACCGGCACAAGTAGACTTCTATATAATGATTTTTTTTTTATCTGTCTAACTTTGACCTACTCTCGAAGTAAGGCAAAGGGCGATAATGTCCCGAAAGACTTTGTTTCTTTTCAAAGGATAAACGAACGAACGAATCCCTTAAGGGAGAGGTAAAACCTTTTAAGACGAACACCTTTAAAAAAAAAAATTATGCTAAATAAAGTATACACTTTTTTTTTAAAATGAATAAATAAAAATTGAAAACGCGGATTTTTAATTTTTAAAAAGAGAAAAAAATAGATTCATTTTGAATGATGAACAAGTTTTTTTTTACGTCAATCTAAAATTTATTTTTTACAGGGATGGTGTATTGGATGATTTACACTTATATTCTTGTGCGATAAAATAATTTGTTTGTTTAACATACCATTTATTTTTTTTTTTTTTAATAAAAAACATTCACACTTTTTTCCCATTCACCCCCCCCCCCCCCCCCCCATTCCAACCGTCTTTTCGGCAACTCAGGCCATTTAAGACTTTAGACGATAACCGTTATTATATAAATATACATATAGGGGGTCCAGGCATTCTTATTTAAGCCATTTGGTATTCAATTGGCTTAAATAAAATCATCGGACTGCCTGGGGTCCGAACCCGCGACGTTTGGTATACGAGGTTAGCACGCTAACCTCTACGCCATGCCCCGAGGGCATTTATTTTTTTTTTTATTATGACAGTTTTTAATTATAGACCACATTTGTCTTATTTTTTATAATATAAATAATGTACAAAGTTTCGACTGCTTATTCTTCAATCGTTTTAAAGTACTGTGCACTTAACCGATTCAAAGTGAACTAATCTCTAAGAAACCGTTACGTGCATTTTATATACAACGACGTCAGGGCCTAGTCGCCTCTAGTCATTCCCATGAAGTTAGTCACAATCATCAAAGCTAATTTCATGGGAATGACTGTAGATGCCACTGACGTCGTTGCATATAAAATGCACGTAATGGTCCCTTAAAGATTAGTTCACTTGAGTCGGAGCAAGTGCACAGTACTTGAAAACGACTGCAGAATAAATCGAAACGTTGTACAGTTGTTATATTTTAATAAATAATTAATACAAATGTGGTTTATAATTAAAAAACTCTCATAATAATAATAATACAAACCAGGGGCGTATATAGAAATTTTTTTCGGGGGGGGGGCTGAACTGAAAATTTTTCTGCGGAAAATTTTTTTTTTTAAGAAACTAAATTTTTTTTCACACAAAATTTTTTTTTCCTTTGCGGAACCAAAGTTTTCCATCCTGCGGAAAAATTTGTTGCGCTGATGTCTGTATATGTATGTGTTTGGGAAATTTCGGGGGAGGGCGGGCCCCCTCGGCCTCCCCCCCCCCCCCCCTTATATACGCCCCTGATACAAACCACAAAAGCTAAAAAAAAAACACTATTTAATTCTTAAAATTGAAAAAAAAAGATTTTAAGATATTGAAAAAAAAGTATTTTTCGATTAAAAATAAGTTTCTTGTATAATATTACTGATTATACTTTAATTGGTTATTAAGAAGGAAAAAACTTGGAAAAATTCTTTAAAAAAAAAGTTTCACCACAGTTACGCTTAATAATAAAATAAAGTTTTCAAATAAGTCTTGGCTTTGAAGATTTATTATTGGAGTTTATTTTCTTATTCTTTCTTTGATAGTCCTTTGAAGATTAAAAAAAAAAAAATTTTTGAATAATTATCAAATTCTTAGAAAAACGATTTGTATTGATTCAAGAACCTTCCTGAATAAAAATAAAATTTTTCATATTTATTATATGAAAATCTCTCTTCACTTCATCCATCACTTCCCCACTGTTTAATAGTTTATTCGTTTCGCTTGTCATTGCAGTATATTTTACATATTTTTTTCCTGCCTTCTGCTCGTTTCATTTTTACACGCATTATGTTCGTTTGCAACTAGGGCCGGGACAGAAAATGTAGATTTTGCTACATAAATTGAACCAAAAAAAAAATTGGGGGGAATTGTGCAGAGCGATCTCAGCCCCAAAGCTTTAGAAGGGGGACAACTTTTTGTCGCCATTTTCTTTCAAACCTTCTCGATTAAAATAATATCGGCAATAAAAAGAAAAGTTTTAGGTTATATTTTCATTTTTTTTTTTTTTAATTTTCTTTATTACTATTATTTTTATTTATTTGAGGATCTACGTTATAAAAATATTCAAAACAATCCAAGACAAAAATGAGAACTGAAGGTTAGGTTATTAAGAACTAGTTTTGCAAGTTAAGACTTCAATCGAACAGATTGACAAACAACAAAGCACTTTTTGTTCTAGTCAATTAGGGTATGTTTGCACCTTTTGACCTTGATAGCATGTCTTAACAGCTTTGCACTTTTTACCATGGCAAGTGAAACGAACAAACCTAATATAGTTAAAAAAAAAAAAAATTGTCTTTTGTTTTTAATTTGTCCCGTATGGATGGGAATCGAACCTATTCCTTCTCGTGTGTCGTTGTCATTATATTTGGTGAAATTCGATCTGTCTTATTTTGTAATCTTTTCAATAAGTTTACAAAATTTTTGAAAATTCCAAAATTTAGGTAAAAACAAAATCAGAGTGACTTATCATGCTTTTTAGAATAGACCTATAATATTTCTTCTTATCTTAAAGTAGACCCTACAATAAATTATAAAAAAAAAAAAAATGAAATCAAGTTATAATAAAGAATATTTTTTCGTAAAGGCCAAAAAAAAGAAAGAAATAAGTTATCTAGTTGCAAGTTGCCATTAATTCTAAAGTAAACAAATAAATCGAGACGAGGACAGAGAGAAAGAGAGAGAGCAGCAGCAGCTGAGTATAAAAACGCATGCCTGACAAATTGGCTCTCTGGCTTAATATAAAATAAATAAAATTCACCTAAGCACGAACAATTCTATATTCTCTCCCAGGTTTCGGTCTATTATAAAAAAAGAAATATTTGCAAATTTTTTTAATAAATATAAAAGAAAAAGAAATTATTGAACATATCTCACTCTCCAAATTAAATTTCGTGCTTTAAAATAAAAATTCTCCATTTCCAACTATAACTTAAGGCCGTTTCACACGTAGGGTTTTCAGGTTACATTGCATGCGATATGACGTCACTGCAAGCAGAGCCAGCAGTGTGATGCACTCACACGAGACATGCAACCCGCGAATAAAATTTGAGCCGTCAAAAATTATAATAATACGTATTAATATATTCGCACATCTCAGAGGGAGGGGCTTATTCAAAGATGATGTTTTTGGAATTCTAAGGTTGGCGGAAATGGCCGAATGTTGCTCTCTGGTGGTCGCCTTTTTTTTTATAAAATATTTCAATAAAAAGTAAGCTGTCAAAATCAAATAACCTCACTTTTTGGTTAAAGTCAGCCATGTTGGATGACGTGAAAAATCCGACTCTGTGATTGGTCGATGCATGGGTTTGGAAAAAAGGCATGCAAAAAAATAGAACATGCGGAATCAATGCCAAAAACCCATGCAATCAGACGCTAGGGTCATAAATGACGTCATATCGCATGCGATATAACAAGAAAAACTCTCCGTGTGAAGCGGCCTTTATATTTATTTTTTATACTTTTATACATTCCGTCTAAAACCAAAGTATTTATAATTACTTCTTTTCAAATTAAATGCTTAAACTTTTTATTCTTACTGTATCTTAGGACTTAGGCCAAATCATTTTTCGTAAATAAAAAATACTGCACTCTCAGGCTATATTTATTCTAATATTATCAGTGTTTCGATTTTAAGTTGGGATCATCTTCTGCTTTATTGTTCAATAATGTTCAAATAAATATACAATAATTGTCTTGAAAGCTCAATTTTCTTATTCTCTTCCTATGCTTTGTTCTTACTTTTTAACTTGCAAGAGAGGAAAATTTTTAAATATTCTAATTTTTTTCACTGCTCTAATAGAAAAGATCAAAATTGTAAAAATTAGGATGAAGAAGATTAATTTATAAATTCGAATATATACAGTAAAATATCATTTTCTATCATTACAGTATTTAATTTCTTAATTTAATACTCTTGACTTTGAAGTGCGATTAAATTTAAATAATACTTGCAATGTAGCCATTTTGAATTAATATATAGATTCCCCTCCTCCCGTTTAAAGCAAATTGTCTTGAGCATATATAAAAATACATGCGCCTTAGGCTTTTTCTTAGTGCGCATGCGCTAACACCGTCATCGAACGAATTCGCCTATCTTATACACTCTATACGCTCGCTTGCATCAATTGATGCCTATCTACCAGGCGTTCTTACAAAATAAGCTCAGAAAAGCCAACTTTTTATAACCATAAATTAAATAATAATTTGAAGATTAAAATAAGATTTAAATATAATTGGAGGATTGGGGTCACCCACTCAACATTTCGCCGCTCTGTCCAACGATTGTGACTGTTGTTCTTCTTGCAATTAATAAAGCTAAAAACTCAACACATTAAATTTTTACATTTCGTTATTTTCTGACTTTTCACATAAAATTTTAGCTATATAATTTAGTTTTGTTAGCTAAAATAATTTCATATTTACTTTTTTTTTATTTTGTCAATATCCAATATAAGCAAAATCAATTTATTTATTGCAGCAAATAATATTTTTTTTTTTTTGTGTTAACGTTTTTATATCTTTTATTTTTAATATGAAACAAATATTTGTTGTTAGAGGAATCCAATTATCTGCGTCCGGGTTGAAACAATTAGATCCGAACTGAACCACCCCACCCGGGGGAGAGATATATTTCCATTGCTATTTTCAATTTTAAAATCTTCCAACATCTTCTCTTGGCCTCTCTTGAATCGCGACACAAATTCATAAAAAGGGTCTTAATATCTCAAGGGGGAAATAAATTCACAACTGGAGAGAAGACCGACAGACAGACAGACAGACAGACAGACGTACTTGGCTGGCTCGTTCGATTCATGCCTTTGAATTCATTCCCGAAAGAATGAGAGGTAAATTCCATGAGTTCATTTTCATAAATAAACAATTATTCTCATTTCTCTATCTCTCTCCTTTTCTATATCCATTTGATAATTTAAAACTTTACCAACAAAAACTTTTTTTTCCCTTCCTTTTTACTTGACAATAATCTAGGAAAATTTTACCAACTCAAAAAAAATTTGTTTACATGTGTGCAATGCCATAGACAGACTTTACGTACCCCGAGGCTACATAATAATACGCCCCCCCCCCCAACTATAATTTTCAGGCTCTCTTAGGAAAAGATTTCATGAAAATTTTTTTTTTTTTTAATTGAAAATGTAACCATGAAAATTATTTTTTTATTAGAATTTTATTGTTCTCAAAGGGCATTTAGACATTTAGACAATTTCAAATATTATATAATTGTACATAAATAATCCATTTCTTATATTAATTACCCCTTTTTTGATGTAAAATTAATTTAATTAACTTGCCTTGATGTTTGTGTCTAACTTCATGTGATTGAATGTAGATAGCGCTGATGATTGTGTCTAACTTCATGAGAATGACTGTAGATGGCACTGACGTCACTGCACATAAGTGTTCCTTAGAGGTTTAATGAATTTAATCAACTTAAATAAAAGAGGAACAGAAGCTTTTTTTTAAGTTGATAATAATTTTTCACAATTATAGGTGAATAATTTTTGCATAAATAAAAATAGAAATTCTAAATCTTTTTTATAATTCTTATTTCTTTCCATGTGCTAGTTTAAAACAAGGTCAAGAATAAAAACGGAAGGAAAACTAACGAATGCTAGCTATAAAAAAAAAAAAAAAAAAAAAGACAAGTTTTTGTTTGTTTACTTGGCCTGGTAGAAAAAGAGAGACAAATAAATGGGAGTCTGCGCTCTTAAGCCTTCTCAAGGTTTTATACTACATATATAGGCTACCAAACAAGGAGAGAGAAAGAGAGACATCGAAATACAAATTTAGCATAAGTAATTTTTTTTTTTTTTCATCTGTCAGATGCAGTGTTTATTCAAGTGCTTTATTTTATTATATATATTTAATTTAATTCTGCCACATGAAGTAGTGATTTTCTAATTCAGAAAAATCATTAATTCTGTACAAAATAATAATAATAAAAAAAAAAAATAATTAAATGAGAATTGATTTTGAGATAAAATATAGCAAAAATTATATTTTTATAAGAATGGGTGCTCTCCCCTGTTAGATATGCAACCAATGAAACAACCGAACGAAGGGAAAGTATATAACAGGCTAATTTGCGCATGCGTAATAACAAAAGATGAGCAGGCAAATTTTATATAATACATTATTACTGAATAATAAGTATTAGTAAAGACAATATATATTCTTGGAATCCAAATGCTTATATTGTAATATAAATTAGTAATATTCGATTAAATGAACTTCAAACCCCCCAATACACAGTTCCCTGTCGTGTACCATGCCTGAAATTATGAGTCTTAATAATGACAAATATTTATTTTTTTCTGAGTAATATATTCATTAATTATACTTGAATACAGTTGAAATCTTTATAAAATACAATAATATTATATGTTTAAAATAACAATTTAATTTAAAAAACACTAGTCGAATGTATAATGAACAGTCCTCTGTTTCAAATTGAAAATTGCACTGACATCCGCTGTCGTTAGATCGTGAAATGTATCGCAATTCAGTGTGGAGTTCGTTCCCTATACAGGGTTATGTGGGCTGACGCCATTTAGACACTGTCACCACTGCGATTGTCAGTGAACTCGTGTCTCGACGGCTAGTTTTAACAGTCCCCCGACAGGCATTATCTTAATTGTTTGAAGTGTTAAAATTGTAATGTTTTTTTTTTTTAAGTAATTACTTATCGAGTATGTTATCAAGGATTTTATGCTATGTAACTATATATGTAAAAAAAACAACAACAGTCCTTTGGGCACAGTCCCTTGTCAATTCAAGGGGTCTTCACTAATTACAGTATTATTAATACATATAGGCCTATACATAGTTAAGAGAAAGTAATAATTAATAATATACAAGGGTATTATAATACCTGAGCTATCCCCAAGTTATATCATTTAGTAATTACTATTATATTTGTGTTTGCAGCGTGCAGTGGGCGATGAGCTCCCGGCACGTGTACGTGACCACTTCGGCTGCTGCTCCAACCGCTGAGCTCGCGCTCTATCCTAGGCCGTTGTTAGCCGATCAAACGGATCTTGTTTATCCTGCTCATCGGCATCCACATCCGCCACCACCACCGCCACATCATCATGCACATGAGGATCCACGACGGAGAGTATTCCGTCTCGATAGGGGAGATGAAGAGATGCACAGCACATCAGCTCGGCAATCACAGGTAGCACATCGCCACTCATTTTTTGAGAATATAATTTTATTATATCGTGTCATGTTCCATAGATGAAGAAATATACTCTTATGCTGGGTTGCAAAAAAAACAGTTCTATAAATTTCTAAAACTCCCTTAGTTTATGCGTTTAAATTATAGGCGTTGCTAAGGCAACTTTAAAGGAACCGTTAACTATTTTCTACTTTTATGAATATATATATATATATATATATATATATATATATATATATATATAGATGCAAAACGATTGGGTCAGCGAAAATGACAGCTTTCTATGTACCATGGGGAACATAAACATTTGCACCCTAACAGGTTTGCAAGACGCCTACTAGTTAGGCAGCCCAATCGACTCACCACTACATATGCAGTGTCTGTGTGAATTTACCTGAGCTAGGGTTCTGAGGGTCTTTTATGATAGACCATAAACCAACCCTTTTGAACAATCTATATAGCGATATAGCGTAGCCTTTTCAAATCAAATGAATTTGATCTCAAATTAATAGAATTTCAACATTTTAATTAATCTTATCTTCTTATTTGGAAAAAATTAACTTATTTCACAATTTGAACGAAACTTGTGTCCCAATTTTTAGTAAAATTTTTCCGATATCTATAGACCTTTATACCAGGTAATAATATCTCGGGGCGTTAAAATATTCTTATTTATATTCTTAAAAAAAAAAAAAACTGTTATTTCAGATTTTTGTAACGAGAGGTCTTACAACAGTGGCGAACATAGACAATAGATAAAATTTAAATAAAATAAGAGAAAGTAAAAATTTGCGAATTCTTCTTTCTATCTCGCAATGCAAGAAGCCAGATCGATGAAATTTAATAAATAATTCTTGTCCTAAAATTGGAGATCTGTTTCAAATTTTGTAGTAAATACTTCAACCGGAAGTAGGCCTACTTTACCTAAGATTATAGAAGTATTTTAAAAATGTAATATTTTTAGTAAAGAAAGTGAGAAAGAAATGCACTTCTCTTTTGAGTAGCAAAGTGGCGAAAATATATTTCAATTCTTTGCTATCGATTCTGGCCTATTAATTTGTTGCCCGGCTATTTAAATGTATGGTATATGTTTATAAAACTTTCAAACCCTTCTTACCAAGAATGGAATTAGGCCACTTTCAAAATTAATAACCAGATTAAAATATTTTTAAAAGGTAATTTTTATAATCTTAGGTAAAGTACTAACTACTTCCGGTTGAAGTATTGTAATTACTCCAAAATTTGAAACAGATATACAATTTTAGAGTAAGAATTATTTACTAAATTTCACCGATCTGGCTACTTGCATTGCGAGATAGAGAGAGGAATTCGCAAATTTTTATTTAAAATGTATCTATTTTCCAAAGGGATGGTTTATGGCTTCTTCATAAAAGACCCTCAGAACCCTAGCTCAGGTAAATTCACACAGACACTGTATATGTAGTGGTGAGTCGATTGGGCTGCCTAACTAGTAGGCGTCTTGCAAACCTGTTAGGGTGCAAATGTTTATGTTCCCCATGGTAGTTGGTCCTATATATCTATCTATCTATTGGTATATTACCATAAAATAGAAAATTTTTTAAAAGAAATCTTTTAATTCTTATTTTAATTTAATTTTTTTTTTAAAATTACTTTCTATTCTCAAAAGAACGATGAATATAATAAAAACAATAAAGGACCCTTCTGCTGCTGCACAAACAAAGCGAATAGGTTCATTCAAAAAAAAAAAAAAAATCATAATAATTCCAATTGTTTTTCGTTTGTATAAATGCAAATAAAGAGAAAAAGATCAGACAAATGTTACAAACTGAAAAGGGAGGGAATTCAAGCAACAGATTGTCTAAAAAAAAAAAAAAAAACTACCCTTCGTCTAAATTTATAAAAGATATATATATAGGCTAGTTTATATTCTATATTTTCTTTTTCTCCCTCTCTTCTTTATTCATCTTTTAAATTTGATATAACATTAAATTTATCACTTTAATATTCATGTCAAGAGTCAAGAGAGAAATCCTTTGTACAAATTGCTTACGCTTTTGACCAATTTTTTTAATACATGAAACATGTCAGCAAGCAAATAAATTTATTCTCATGATTAGTTATGACAAATAATGCTTTTTTATTTCATAAAATAAATTAGCATATTCAATTTGTATATTTTGAATAGTTGGGTTCCATATATTTGTTGGATTATTAATTAAATTATCATTTAATTATAGATAAATAAATAACACTAGAATAAGTTTCAAAAGATTTTTATTTTATCTTATGCTACGTCATCTTCAGATCTTTGACACAAACTGACTATTAGATTTATTAACAATCTTATTTATATTCATTGAAGATGGCAGCACTGTATCTTATTTTACTAAAGATGGCAGCACTGTTCTTAAATTACATTAAATTGATATTTATTTAATTTATAATATTGTATTACAGAGAAATTGCCCATTTCTCCCCTCCCAATATGTTATGAATTTATTTTTTTATTTTAATTAAAAGATTCGCTTTTTTAAATTAATAATATAATTGATAATTATTTTCATATTATTATCAAATGAAATAATCAATCAAATTTAAATAAATTATGATTTAAAAGTTTTGTTAAAAGAAAAATAATAAATAATTTTAATAATAATCAGTGCAATTAAGTGGGGGAAGTTTAACCCTTACAAGAGGGGTTAATTAAGGCAGTGCGCGCCCCTCTTTTAAGACACTTGGCTTTTGGTGATAATATTATAAATTAAATAAATATCAATTTAATGTAATTTAAGCATATTTATAGAGTAGCAGTGCTGCCATCTACGATGAATATGAATAAGATTGTTAATAAATGAAATAGCTAGTTTGTGTCATAGCTCTGAACATGATGTATTAACGTCGAAATGCCCATAAGCTAAAAATAAAAAGTGTTATTTATTTATCTTTACTTAAATTACCGTATTTATAATTAAATTATAATTTAATTAAATTTAAGAATGTTCGAACGGTGGAAATATTAATATTTTTTGAAACTAAGATGCGATAATTGTTTCCAAATAATTTTTTTTCTCAAAGAGAGATAGACAGACATAATTCTAAAAAAGATTTATTTTTTTGTAGTAGCCATTCCTTTCATCTCAATTGAGAATAATCTAATGACAAAGGTGAATTTGTTCCTATTTCTCTTTTTCTATCTAAAACAACCCGGCAAATTTGATTATTGTTCTGTTGATTGTATTAAGCCAACTGCATTTGTCCCCTACATGTCGTCGACGACGTCCCCCCTCTTCCAATGAATGGGTTCAAGATTTACGATGGGTTCTGGTTAGTAGGGACGCTGACACTTGGCAACCCAGTCACTTGATGCAATTGCCTCCGGTCTCTAAGTGTCATTAGCTGACTTTTTTGTCCACTGGCTCACACCCAATTTGTTGTTGTTTTCGCTTTAGGCCTTTGTTACAAGGCTAACTAAAAAGCTTTTATTCTGCGAGTGAGAGGGCTTTATTAGTGCCATTAAGAAAATTGAAAAACAACGACAACGGAAAATCTCTATGAATACGAATCCGCCAATGCATTTTAAAATACCTCTTAAAAGACATGTGCTTCCGTTTGAAATTTATTTAAACTACAATCAAATTTATTTTGAAATTTAATAATAAGTATTGATAACTTTTGTATTATTATTATTATTATGGGAGTTTTTTATTATAGACCACATTTGTATTAATTATTTATTAAAAATATAAATAATGTACAAGGTTTCGACTACTTATTGCAGTCATTTTCAAGTAGTGTGCTCTTGCTCTGATTTAAGTGAACCAACCTCTAGGGACACCTAATGTGCATTTTATATGCAATGATGTCAGCGCCATCTATAGTCATTTCGATGAAGTTAGACACAATAATCAGATGATTGTATCAATTTAATGGAAATGATTTTAGATGGCGCTGTTGATAAACGATTGCAAAATAAGCAAACGAAATTTTGTTCATTATTATTTATATGGACCGTTTATTTTGAAAGTGGTATAAGTCCATTAATTTCTCTAAATCTAA
>JAKCPI010013035.1:0-10301 GCA_023213315.1 Euborellia annulipes | reverse complement strand
TTGTGAGAGAATATTTTCGGCAAATTTACTAGTGAAGCAGAAATAGTCAATTAATTACTATGTAAAAGTTACATAACTATATAATTTAGATATATGGGGAATGGTTATCAAATAATTGTAATGGGAAAGGGATCAGACCTTAGAGAGTTTTTTTTTCTTTCTGGTCACTACGGAAAGGCCAAATAAAAAAAATTCAACCCTGTTTTTGTTGTTTTTACATTTTAACTGAATGGAAATTAATTTCTAAATGAATCTATTTTTAAAAGATTTCTCTCGCTAAACTCACATTTAAAAAAATATTTACTTAAAGGGAGGAAATTAATCAAAGGGGGAAATATTTCGTGATATTATTTTTCTTTCATTTAAGTTAAAAATATTTTTAAAAAAATATACGCTATACAAATGTGTTATTAAAAGATCAAATTAATATTTATTTTAGAAAGATTAAAAAGAAAGCAAAAAATTCAACTGAATTTGGATGTACTGGGTTAGGGGGAGGGGAACTATTTTTAAAATTGCACTAACTATTCATTTTTGATCAGGGATGAACAGAATCGAGATCCTTTTGGATTTAAATACGGAAATTCGATCTGATCTAGGATTTTCGGATCTGGAACGAAATCCTTTTTGTTCTCTGGATCTAGAATAGGATAGCTAATCCTTTTCGGAGGATCAGCACTCCTGGATTTTTGCGATCATTTTCAAAGGATTGTCAATTCGTTAAAATGTTTTACTTTAAAAGACTACGTATATCCTTTTGATTCATCCAAACACCAAAAAAATCAAGTCCGGATCGGATTTTCGGATCGTGGACCTGGATTTGCGGAACGAAGATTTGTGGGATTGGCAGATCGGATCTCTAATCTTTTTTAAAGGGATTTTGCCCATCTCTGTTAAAGACAAATGCCTTTATTATTATTTCTGAGTTTCAAATTTATATTAGCCTCAAAGTAAGATGAGATAAAATTTTACTGCTCTCTGCGGACCGATTCACTCCTCAATTCAATGCCAAATTAGCCCGTTTCATCCTTATCTGATGATTGGTTCCGGAGATATAATTAAATTAAAAAGCCACACATTCTCATTCCAGGATTATTTTTATGGGGTCCTTTTGACTTGAAACGTAAAGTTATTTAGGTAAATGTTATTTTCACCATCATAACATTTTCCCTTATAAGCCAAATAATTTATGTTTTTTCTTTTAGTACAATACAAATCGTATAAAAAAAAATTGTACTTTTTATTGTAAAATTTCACAATCCAAGAGGCAGAGATTAATTTTTTTTTCTTTTGTTTGCCCGCAGGTTGCTGACGACCCTCGCACTGCAATTGAGTACCAGGCACCAGAACGTCTCGTTGGAGAGCCTGTCTTTCCACAAACAGATATTTGGTCTGTTGGTTCTCTCGCTTACGTTCTTCTCTCAGGTGTACATCCCTTCATTGGTCCAGATGACAATGAAACACGACAAAACGTTACCTTCGTTAGATATCGCTTCGAGCATCTTTATAAGGAACTGACACAAGAGGCCACGAGATTCCTGATGCTGGTCTTCAAACGAACTCCAACGTAAGTAAAAGAATTTGTGAACTTATTAATGATGTATTAATAAATAGTAAAAAGAGAAGGTCAAGCCAAATTAGAGAGCTTATCAATATTCACAGCTTTTATTAAAAATTAAAATAATCTCTCTATAGAGATGAGGGCGTAGAGATATTGAATTTGTTAATTTGACTAGTTATTGTACTAATAAATTTAAGAAGCTGATACGTTAATTGAAAAAACAAGCGAAGGCTGCAAATATATTTAGGGCCGGTTGCTTAATTTCTAATTAACTAGCAAATCATTGACATAGTAAACCAGAACACGCTTAACCTTCGTGTTATAAAAAATCTTTTCACATATAATTAGCTATCTGAGGAATAAGTAGAGTTTTGTGAAGTTGATAAGGGCATAATTTTTAAAAATTATTAAAAATTAAAATAATTAATTAGAACTAATTAATTTTATAACAAAAGTTAAAAAAATTTCAAAAAAATAAATAACTAAATATAGCTTGTGTCCCTAATTTCACCCCCTTTGTTAAGCCTTATATCCAACTTTGGGTCATAACTAGTTAACTACGATCTGGGTTATTATTTAATCATTTGATTAGCTAGACTAGATATGAAAAGATTCATAAGTCATAGTCAATCAGCTTAAACAAGGGAGAGTTAGTTAATTAGAACTGTAGCAACCGGCCCCTAATCACGTAGGCCTATTTATTTATTTATTTACTTAAAAGGGACGTTGGCATAAGGCCATCAGTCATTTTTGCCACTGATATAATTTAATCAGCTATTCGCTTAAAAATCATTACTATATATAAAGCGCTAGCGGCTAAGCTTCCGTATATGCCGATCAGAACGCTGATTGGCTAGAGTTACAGGAAGTGGAGCGGGAGCGGGAAATTTAAAATTTAAGTCAGAGAGGGAAATTTGAAAATTTCCAAACAGTCGGCAAGAATAAATTTGATACATTTGCCGAAGGCGAGCAAGGGGGTCCAGGGGGCGTAGCCCTTCGGCGGGCTTTACCACTGGTATATAAATACAGAGCTAAAGATTTTTATAGATTTGACATTTGACAGATCTGTCCTTTCATATTTTTAGGGAATTTTATCGAATAATATTTATTTATTTAATTTATAAAGTTCTCTCGTTAAGAAGGTGTAGAATTTCTCGAAGTTCGCTTACTACTGTATGTAGTAGGTCCTCCTACCTAGTCCAGTTCTTATTATACAGTACGAGATCATTCTTTATGACTCCATACGAAATAATAAATATCCAAACTTCTTTATTTTCTTCGATCTTCTTTTTTTTTTGACTGTCTGTCTTTTATTTATTTCCTTCATCTTTTCCTCGCCTATATTTCCCTATCTCCTTTTATTTATTTATTTTTTTGAGGTTCCGGTCTTTTCTTAAATAAATCCTCCTTCATCCTTCCATTTTGCTTATTGTGTATGTCTCTCTCTCTCTCTCTGAATGGTGGTGTCGGCTCGCTTCTTTTCATCCCTGATTGATTTTTTACTTTCTCTTTATCACATATCCACATCCCTCCAATATTAAATTATTTAGATGTAGGTTTTTTTTTTCTGGTTGGTCTCTAAATTCAAAATAAATAATAAATATAAAAAAATTTCTCATCGAAGAGAAAACATATAGGCGCTTTAAATTCAACGGTGGATCCAGAGGAGCTGGTGTGACTGGTCGCACAGCACACAATTTTTTCTTTCTTTCAGTAATTTAAAGGTGCATTCTGTATTTGTTTACCAGAATATATATATAAGCAAAATATTTAAGTATTAATTTTTAAAATTTTATATTCAAAATAAAATTTAATTGCCAAAAAAAATATTTTTCTCAAATCTCGGGGGGGGGAGGTAATTACCCCTTTCTCCCCCCCCTTGTATCCGCCCTTGTTTAAATTATCAAAACTTTAATAGCCTACAATAAAATTATTGATAATTACAGAGAATGGATAACGTGCGCTGTTTATTGTACGAATTTGAAATTTAAATTTTTGTTAGCTATTTATTTATAATTAAAATTGTAGACTTCTGTTTTCAGTTAACATTTCGGTGGTTCTTCAATATTTGCATAATTTATCAGGCCCTAAAGGCCATTGTCCAAAATGTTAGGATTTAATTCTGCGACTTCTCAAAAAAACTATCGCATTTAAATGTTTGTAATAAAGGAAAATAATAAAAAAAAAACATCAAGGAGGTTTTGGTGTAGTTGGTAGCGCGCCTGCCTTCTATACCAAGGGTCGCGGGTTAGGATCCCACTCAGTTCGATGATTAAGGATATTGTGCCTTGCTTGCGCAAGAGAAATTATAAAAAAAAAGAGAAATTATAAAAAAAAATTCCCCGTAAACCAGAAGTATGACGAAATCATATCATTGATAGCTATTTTGATTTTTTGGATTACGTGCAAATGAGTGCGGGGGCTAACCTGTAAGAGACCCTACCTAGCCTAACCCGAAAAATACGAACGAATTGTATGTATATTTGTAACCTCGTCTCCACCACCAACCCTCGGGATTGCAATTTGGCTATTCCTCGAGAAACTACATGTACAAGCCTTCCCTGGCTCGTTTAACCCATAGACCCACCTCAAACCCACCTTCAAAGATACAAAAACATATCAGACACCCAAATGCGCCAACAAAAGACGTCTTTTGGTAATTCAAAAAGGAGATGAAGATGAGAGTGATTGGAAAAGGAAGCCGACCCGTCTCACAGCCTGATGCTTGGTCTAGTAAAGGGAATCTGGTGTGTATATAGTAAACAAGCACACAACTTACTCTTGGTTGTGTTATGTGCTTGTAACGTTATGGCCCACCTGACACAGACAAATAGACCAGGAACAAAAATAAATCAGACAAATAAAAAAAAATTAAATATCTATTGATCTTTATGGAAATCAAAATTTTCATTCTATCTGTTTGTCATAAATTTAAAAAATAAAATAAAATGTTTTCGACATTCCAAGCATTTCTCTCTCTTTTCATTTATTTTATCGATAATTGTTTATTTAATATCAAAATGATCCAGTCGTCTTATTATTATACATCTCTTTCTTCAGATTTCTGACCTAAAAAATAAATAGGATTAGTCTAGGATCTATACGATTAATAGGTTTATTAATATTTACCTTTCTTCCAAAAAAAAATTGATTTTCTCTTTTTCAGTTTTTCACACTCATTCATAAATTAAAAATAAAAACACTAAAAAAGGCATTTTCATTTACTTCAACAAAAAAGCTTTATATAGTAAAGGAAAATAATTTTTAAAAAATTTTAGCGTTGCTTGCTTAAAAAAAAAAATAAAATCGTAAACCGGGAAACCGTATCAGTAAAAGAAAACTTTATTTTTTGGATTACGAGCAAATGAGTCCGTGGTCTAACCTGTAAGAGTTTCTACCTAGCCTAACTCAAAAATATACCTATTGTTTTTAACCCCGTCCCCACCATCAGATCGGTGGAGCCCTCGGGCCCCTAGCCTTAAATATTGCAATTTGGGGCCTCCAGGCTAATCCTGGAGAAAATGCAAACCCTCAAAAATACAAAAACATATCAGACTCCAGAATGTATCAACAAAAAACGCAAACACAAGAACACGTGAGAACCTGGGGCTCGATCTTTCAATCAGATCTGACCCCATATAAGATAATTCTTTTGGTTTATACATTTGTAAGTATGAGAATGTACGTTTTTTTATATTTATTCCTGGCTTTAGCCAGGGGCCATAGGCCCAGCATTTCACATTGAGAAAGTGTGTTGATAGATTATAAAATATTCACCTTCCGAAGGCTCAAAGATCGCTCGAAGCTCCTTGCAGTCCTTCAGCTCACTTCTCTATCCCAATTGCACTGCACAGACGCGAATCTGCAAAAAAAGAACATCTTTATGAATCTCTCTATAATATCAAAAGATAACAAAAGATTCTCAAAAAAAAAAAAAAAAAATTCTAATATGTTGTTAGTTGTCTTTACATTTCGAATACAAACAAACTCAAAAAATCTTAATGTATCTGGGAAAGTATTTAGTTAAAAACAAAATAAAATAGGCCCTAATAGGGTAAGTTCAATTAGAATTGAATGATGATAAGAGATACAAACAGATAAAAATGAAATTAGAAAAAAAAGAATATTTTTCAACAAAAAAAAAAAAAATCTGGTGTGTCAAGGACGGTACAAAACTCTCTCTTACCCTTTGGTATTTTTTTATTGGTGTACGCCCTTTTGAATTGAAATTAACTTGCAATTCCACGATTTTTACAAATGGCTAATTTTTAAAGTGGTATAAGTCCATTTGCGCTTAAGGGGGTTCAGGAGCGACGTGTAAACGTACTTTTAAAAACCAATTGTCAAATTAGTTCAGCATTCTTGCAATAGATGGCAGGCTAGTCTAACAGACGATATAATATTAGCCTATATTTATTAATTTTTATCCTTTTATTAAAGATACTTAATATATAATAACATTTATAAAGTATTTATTGTTAAAAGATCAATGAAAATCAACCAAATGCATAAAATATTATTAGCTACCATTCTGACATCTCTTGGCAAATTTTCGAATTACTTGATTTTTGGGCATACTTTTTATGGCACACAACGCCATCTTAGCGGGAAAAACATGCGTAACCACTTCGCTCCCGTTCCCTTTTAAAACAAATTTATATAACCAAATTACATATTGATAAATGTTAGAAAGTAAATGAACTTTACATTACACTCACTAGAGAGCATTCCCTACACTTATTGTAAATAATAATATTATTGTTAATTGTTGAGAAAAAAATTTCTAATCAATAACTTTTGTTATACTTCGTTGTACTATATTCAACTCTAAATAAATATAATTTTGTTTAACTGTCGTCTTGTGTCTTAAATTTATCAGGTTATGGGCCCAGACAGGCCAGACAGACAGACAGACAAAAAAAAAAAATTAAGAAAAAATAAACATAAGGTCAGTGAATTAATATTTATTAAATAAATTTAAACATGTCCTCCAGTGCAGTAAACTATCGAATAGAACCCTTAAGAAATGATAATTACGATACTTGGGCAATCCAAGCGGAAGCAATTTTAATACGTAATAATTTATGGGGATATGTACATGGAGACATTGTACAACCTACAGAAGTTAAAGCTAAAGAAGAATGGGTTAAAAATGATCTAAATGCCCGTTCAGATCTCTTATTAATTATTTCTCCAACAGAATTAAAGCAAGTAAAAAACTGTGTAACTTCCAAAGAAGTCTGGGATAAATTAAAAGGCACATACCAAAGTACAGGTCCTGCTAGGAAAGCTACACTTCTTAAGAAATTAGTTTTACATAAAATGAAAAATGGAGATAATGTAAGAGAACATCTTAACGAATTCACTGATGCTGTAGATAAACTTGGACAAATGAATATAACAATAAATAATGATTTATTAAGTATAATGATGCTGTACAGTTTAAGTCCATCATTTGAAAATTTTAGAGTTGCGATAGAAACAAGAGATAAATTGCCTTCACCTGAAGAATTGAAAATAAAAATTCTAGAAGAATATGAAGCTCGAAAGAAGGATGAAGAAAACGAAAATACAAATGAAGATGCGTTAATGGGAAAGAATACAAAAAAACCCAACAAGGTATCAAATAATAATTATAATAATACTAACAAAAATAATAAATATTTCAGGATTAAATGCAACATATGCAAAAGGCCAGGTCACAAAGCAGTCAATTGCTGGCATAACAAAAATAAAACAGAAAATAGCGCCAAGAACGAATCCGATTGTTTTTCAGTCGACAATAACGAAAACAATAAAACTAGTTGGTGTCTAGATAGCGGAAGCACATCACATTTATGCTCTGATAAAACAAAATTTCAAGATTTAGAAAATGATCAAGGTATTCTTAGATTAGCATCTGAAAATCAAACAACTAATATAATGGGTAAAGGTACAGTCAAACTTGAAATTTCTAAAAATCGCGATATAAATTTAAAAAATACATTATTAGTGCCAAATCTTACGACAAATTTAATATCAGTAGGTAAAGCTACTGATGTGGGCCATTCAGTAATATTTAAAAAAACACAATGCGTTTATTAAAGATAAAAATGGTAAAATAATTTTAAAGGCCGAAAGGTCAAATGGATTATATTATGTTAAAAACAAAAATTTTGAAAAAAATTTAATACAGGCAAAAATGTCGAAAGAAAGTAATATTCAAATACAAGTTGGAAAGGCGCGGCTTCGCCGCGCCGTTTCCAACTTGGCCCTGGCGGGCGGCGTCTCGGGACGTGATCAGTAGTTTTCCCCTTAATTTTAAAGCCCATATGATTTCTGCCCAAATGAAAATACACTGAATCAAGTTTAAAACAATTGAATATTCGCCCTGCCCGGCCTGTGGGTTTTGAAGACCATGAAAAAATTATGGGCGGGTAGCAAGTCTAAATTTCACTTTAATAAACTGATTAGGAGGACGGGCATGCAAATGAAATTGGACGGGCAAGGCCCTATTAAAAAATAAAGGGTCGGACTAAGTCGAGGGCACAACTTTGCCCACCCACTATTCAAGAAAAGAATATATTGCCCTCCCTCCCTAGAGCCCCCTAATGGTCCGATGGTATACATATTATATATCATTTTACTCAGAAGAAATTCTAGTTTCTGAATATTTCTGAATATATAAAAAAAATTATAGGTTATGTAAGAAAAAAATATTTCCCCCCCCCTAGAGCTCCCCCTAATGGTCCGATGTTATACATATTATATATCATTTTACTCGGGAGGAAGTCTTGTTTCTGAATATATAAAAAAAAGTATAGGTTATGTAAGAAAAATATTTGCCCCCCCTCTAATGGGCCGATGTTTACCAAAAGCTTTTCACTTCTTGGCCTCTACCCCTAGTTTATGGGTGCAAAATTTCAAAACAATTGAACAAATAGTTTTTGAGTTTTCGTTGACGAAAAAATTTACCACAGACACACACACACACAGACATCATTCCAAAAACTACTTAAATGGATTCAGGGGACCTCAAAACGAATTTTGGCAGCTTCAGAAAAATTTTTTTTTTACGATTACATTAACTTTACCTCAACCTACGGTTGATGGGCAAAGTTAAAAATAAACAATTTTAAAATATTTCTTTTTTCTGACATCTGAAAAAGTTTATTATTTATTATAAATTTAAATATGTAAAAAAAAATTAAATATTTTTAAATAATTTTTTTTTTTTATTTGATGTATTATTTAAAACTTTTTATTAAATAAAAGAAATTTTATACAATGTATGATTCAGGGGTATCATACATCGTCAAAGTCTTAAATGGCCTAAGTTGCCGAAAAGACTGTGTGAATGTGAGTGTGAATGAGAAAAAAGTGTGAATGTTTAAAAAAAAAAAAATTCCTAGACATTCATTCATTCATTCACTAAATTTTCGTCGGCTACGGGAGGGTTTGAAAAAATTTCCGGGTCTGAAGAATGGTAAAAATACCCGGCGCTAAGTAAAAAAAATAAGAATATGAGCCAAATGAAATGTTGTGGTCGTGGAAGGCTCTATGAGGGAATGAATTGAAAATGATTTTTTTGCTATGTTTTGAAGATATCTAAAGAAAAAATTGGAAATAATCTATAATTTCGTTCATTTTAGATACTAAGCCATGCCTGAGAATACTGCAATGTGGATCATTCAGAGCAATCAAACAAAAAAAAAAAATTTCTTACATTTTTAGAAGTGGTTTTAAATACCCTAAACAATGTCTGAATTAAATAAAATGGTATTCATTTTTTACAAAATTTAATCTAGAATGTGAAAATCTTTGGATATCCAAGATATCTTATATCATTAAAAAAAGATATAGCTAAAATTGTATACAAATATCTCGGAAAAAAAATAACTACTTAAAAGTTTGTCTCGTGATTGACGAATAGATAGTATACTAAGCCATGTCTGAGGATGCTGTAATGTGGCTCATTTGTTTCCAAATTTAATGTAGAATAATACAAAATTATGAGATTTAAGATATCTCTTACCATTCAAAAAATATAGCCGAAAATTGAAAGAAACTCTTCAAACAAACAAACAAAAAATAAAAATTTCTTCCATTTTAGAAAAGTTTAAAGAACTTAAATAGAGGCTTATCAGATCCAAGCCGGGCTCATTTTATAGGAAATTTAATGTAGATTATAAAAAAGTAAATCATATCTAAGACATTGAATATTGTTTAAAAAATATGGCCATAAATATGAAAAAAATTAAAAAAAACAAATTTTATTTCACACGCCAAAAAGTTCCACAGCTGCCAAACATAATGCTTTAGAATAGTGCAAAGGGTCTCATTCTTTTCCAAATTTAATGAGAATAATACAAAATTATGAGATTGAAGATATCTCTATCATTCAAAAAATATATCCAAAAATGTCAAAAAATAATCGGCTAAAAATGAGTTTTTTGTAATTTAAAAAAGGGGGTATAACTTTTTCATGATTTTGGATTTTTTCTAGTCGTCAACAGATGGTACTGAATCAAATAAAAAAAAACCGCAATTGTCTAGCTTGTCTAAAGACACAGATGTTTAAAAACCATCTCAAAAAATGAAAATTTCATGTTATTTTTTCACACTTGAAAATTAAATAGAAGGGTTGATGAAAAAAAAATGGGAATTTACCTGACTTAAAGTATAAGATGTGAGGAACATTTCGCAAAAAAAATTATTGAAATTGGACTATAAATACTGAAGCAAAAAAATAATGAAAATG